>JAZAVK010000018.1:231552-377291 GCA_037954305.1 Neonectria magnoliae
TTAACTTAACTTACTTTTTACCTATTTCTTTTTTTTCTTCTCTTTACTTACCTTTTACTTTTTATCTTTTCTCTCTTATTCTTAATCTTTTTTCTTTTTTTTTTTTCGTTTACGTACGGAGGGGGGGAAGAGCCGTCGGAGTGGGAACGGGTGGTCGGGAGGGAAGGGATGGGAGAGCTTGCTTGTTTGATTTTCAAATACGAAAAAGGGCGAGACATCTCTGACCTGAAGCGAAGAAGCGACGATGGCGGCTGCGGGGGTGGGCTGACTATCGTTTGTGCAGACGCCTGAAATGCACCCGAGCAAAACGGTGGTGGCGGCGGCAACGACAGCTTACAGACGGGGCAGCACTTTAGAAGTTGTGGTAGAGAGGCCCTGTAACAGCATCTCGGAGACCGAGGGACAAGATTTGCTCGTCGACAAAACATCTCCAACACGGCCGGAGACGAAGACAAGCCGGAAGAGTCGATGGAAGGTCGTTCTTTTCCTAGAGGTCTGGGCCCGTCTCTTGGGACCCTGAAAACGCACGAGCCTCGTTCCCTGCGAGCCCCGTGAGTGGCTGAGAACATTCCATCTCCCCCCCCCCCTCGCCGACTTATACGCTGCGGCTGAAAGCTGCCGACTAATAACAAACACCAACAAACGAAAGAACCAGACCGAGAATCCATCCATCCATTTTCTCATCTGAGTCGTGTGGTCGGTCTGTCGTTCCGTCCCCGTGGCATTTCTTCCGTCCTCCCACCACCTTTCTGTCCCCCCCACCCACTCGCCCTTCAAGAGCTTCCCGGCATTGAACTAGACCCTCCTCCCTCTATGCCTCGTATGTCCGTATAGAGCCCGCCGCCGGGAGCTGGAAATAAGCTTGAACTTGGCCTTAGTTCGTCGTCGTCCTTCTCCTCCTCCTCGTCGCATGACTCCCCTTAGCCCTCCACTTTCTAATCCATCTTTCAAACGTCGTTCGATCGGCCTCTCCAACCAAGAAAGAAGAAGAAAAAAAAAACCTCCATCATGAGTTCCACATCCGGTCCGTCGTCTAAGTGCGCCACACAATGTCCGTCCGCCCCCATCGTTTCTTATTACTCTCATTTTCTTTCCCTCTCTCATACGCACTGCCCGTTTCGTCCTTGTTCGCGATCCAAAACGGGCCTACCGTGGTGTTGCGACGTTCGGTCTTTGCTCGCCTACGGCTGCACTTACATGTGAAGCATCGCCGTGATCCACTCGACCGTTCGCTGGGGGGGGACCCGATGAGTTCACGAACCATTTGGTGACGCAGAGCTTCCATCGGTCGTGCGGGAAATAAGGAATCTCCCGCTCAATGAGTTGCACCCGATCCCCAATGGCTGCTTGCCGTTGCGAGAGTCGCTTGTTCAGTACACTACCGTACCAAAAAAAAGGAAGAAAAATTCCCCATCCCACGCTACGGCAATTCCTTGCCGAGCATCGCGCGTGTTAGCGGTTGGCTGGCAAGCTGGGAAAAGCCACATCCCAGAACGCCCAACCAGCTGAGCGTTGATCCGTTCGCTAACGCGCTGTTCCGGTCTGTCCGGGGGGGGGGGAAGGGGGGCAGGGCAACTTGAGGAACCCCATCATGCCTCATGTTTTGTCTTTCACGCTTGTTTTCCGGAGATGGCAAAACATGTCTCAAGTACCGTGTACATCCGTCTCTGTACTGGACATGACCTGGTCGCCCGTGCTACCTAAGCTACTTACCTACCCGGTTTGAACAAGGTCGCCTGGTGACCAAAAGTGGCCCCCCATCGATTATCTGATCCGCCGGGTGGTGGTGCGCTTTGGTGCTGGCTCAATTATCAGATCCATGCTATCATAGCCTCTGCAGCAAGCAAAAGCATCTTCACCCTGCTCTTCCCACATTCCTCTCTTCTTCCAAGTAGAGCTTGTGGTAAACCCGCAATTCGATCTCTCATCTCTTCTCTCCCCTCTCTCTTCTTCCCTTTCCCCTTCAAGTCAAAGTTGGCAAACCAGCAAACACCCCATTTACCTTTTCCACCATGGCTGTCGATGTCTTTGCAGTGCCCGTCTTCCTGGTCGTCTTCCGCGAGACCGTCGAGACCGTCATCATCGTCTCCGTGCTGCTGGCTTTCCTGAAGCAGACCCTGGATGGACCCAATGGCGACATCAAGGTCTACAAGCGTCTGAGGCGCCAGGTGAGCATCCTTCTCCCATTGTTACATTGCCCCGTCCCTAGATTCCCTGACCATAATTGCATATCCCCTCAATTCCAATCATGCGTCCAAAATCTCTAATCATCGTCCCTCCCAACAGGTCTGGCTCGGTACCGGCATTGGCTTCTTCATCTGCATGGTCTGTGCCGCCGCCCTCATCGGCGTCTTCTACACCGTCGGCACCAACAGCTGGGAGAAGAACGAGTTCTACTACGAGGGCGCCTTCTCTCTCTTCGCCGCCCTCATCATCACCGTCATGGGCGGCGCCCTGCTGCGCATCGGCAAGATGCAAAACAAGTGGCGCCTCAAGCTCGCAAAGGCCCTCGAGTCGCCCGTCAAGACCGGCTCGCGGGGTTGGTTCAAGTCCTTCGTCGAGCGCTACGCCATGTTCGTCCTGCCCTTCATCACCGTCCTCCGTGAGGGCATCGAGGCCGTCGTCTTCGTCGCCGGCGTTTCCTTCACGGCGTCCGCCAAGGCCATTCCGCTACCCACCGTCGTCGGCCTCATCTGCGGCTGTCTCGTCGGTTACGTCCTGTACAAGTGAGTTCCGTGCCAGGAATCCCTAAACACCGTCATCCGTCACTAACGACAATCATAAGGGGTGGTTCCACCGCAAAGCTCCAGATCTTCCTCGTCGCCTCCACCTGCCTCCTGTACCTCGTCTCCGCCGGTCTCTTCTCCCGCTCCGTCTGGTATTTCGAGAACCAGAAGTGGAACGAGTACATCGGTGGCGAGGCGGCCGAGTTCGGCTCCGGCCCTGGCTCCTACGATATCGACCAGAGCGTCTGGCATGTTAACGTATGTGTGATCCTCTGTCCAACTTCCCACTCGCGAAACCCCGTCTAACATGAAGCAGTGCTGCTCGCCCAACGTTGTCAACGACGGTGGCTGGGGCATCTTCAACGCCATCTTGGGTTGGACGAACTCGGCGACCTACGGCTCCGTCATCTCGTACAACCTGTACTGGATCTGCGTCATGGCCGGCTTCATTGCCATCCGCTTCCACGAGACCCACGGCCGCTGGCCCCTGATGAAGGCCAAGGCCGGCAAAACCCCGATCACAGCTCCTGCTCACACCCACGCCGACGACAGCAGCGAGAGCCAGGTTGGCGCCCATACCGACAAGAACCTCCCCAGCGAGAAGACGACCACAGTCTAGGCTCAACAGTGCAAAAGCGCGTAAGGACAAGGGGATGAGGAGACGAAGAGACGCGAGGAATGAAAATTGTGTGAAGCGCAAGTGTCTAGTATGGCCGCTTTCTATATCTTCATGCGTCCATCTAGTTTATTTTTCCAATAATGCATCCAACAAGCAAGTCTTGTTTTACATCACGCCTCGGGGGTCCAGTCCCATGCCTCGGCCGTAAACATGGCTTTGGCCATCTTGTCCACGTAGAGCGCTCCTTCGTATCGGAGTCGCTGGTCGTTCGCGATGGCCCTTGTAAACGCAAACGTCCTGCCAGGACTGTCATGATCTCGGGCCGAACCGTTCTGCTTCGACGTCGCCCACGACACATCGGCCCGCCGCCTCTTCCACTCGGCGTGGGGCACTGCAATAACGTTGGCCGACAGCATGGAGCGCATATACACCAGGATGGGCTCCACCCGCACCCGGAGGCCGCAGTTGGTGTGGTTCTTGTCGACCTGGTAGCTGGGGCATTGCTGAAGCGTCGAAAGCAGCTCCTCGACGTCCACCATGGCCGTATCAGGGACCACGTCCAAGGAGGCGGGGCTGAAGTCAACGAGGAAGAGCAGGTTTTTGGCCAGGAAGAACTTGAGCATCTGGCCCAACTGGAAGGAGTCGCACGCGGCGCTGGTATCGTAGCCTAGCTTACACTGCCTCTCGCGAGACGAGAATTGCGCAAGGAAATGGCGCTGCACTGATGCGATAGTGGTGAGTATACGCTCACGGCGGTATCGTAGCTCCTCTATGTTCCTGTCAACACTCGGCCACCACTCGTTGGTGGTGTGATAGATCGGTACCTTCTATGCCATCGGGTAGATTCCACCAAGCAGCCGTCATGTCGGCCTCGACGTCGTGGAACACACTCCACAGGCTGGATCCTCGCAAGATCAACTCCCTGGTCGACTGGTGAAACCGCATCGGCTGTCCTAGCAGCCACGCGACGAGAATTTTCTGGCGAAGCGCTTGCTCCGTGTCCGTGGGTTTGCCATCTTCAGCTTGGAGAGGCTTCCCGGCCGTCAGGGGCCACTTGAACTTGAGGTCCGAGTTCAAGGCGCGGGCGACGCCGCTCACGCAGTCGAAGCGGTCGGCCACGATAGCCAGGGTCGTGACGTACGACATACTCGCCCGCGCCGTCTTGGGCGGCCGCTGGTGGATAATATATAAGATGTCTTCCATGACGTTCTCCCGGCCAGCAGCCTTGGTAGCTTCATCGTCGTCGGCGATGGGGATCCAGGGTAGGTCCCTGACGTCGGCCTCGCTGGGCTTGACCTTCCTCTCAGCCAGCTTGCCATGGGCATCCGAGATGAGCCTGGCCTCACGGAACTGCGAGTTTGAGAGAAGGTTAGAGAAGTACTTGGAGTGCTGCTTGAGCGTTGCCAGGCTGGTGCGGTATGCCACGCGGACCTTGGGCTTCAGGGCCGAAGCAGGAGGAGGTTGAGTTCCGGCCTTCCGGCAGGCAGCAAGTACGGCCTTCCGGGTCCTGTTCAGGGTAGCGATGGAGGTATCGAACGTCACGTCCAGGACGATGTCGCCGGCGGCATCAACGTCGACGGTCCGGGGGAGGTCGCTCTTGGAAGGCTCAGAGGCATCCGCATCGGCGGGTGCAGTAGCTGCGGACTCGCCCATTTTCTAGACAGGGATTTCATAGACATGGGCAGACCAGCCTAGACGCCGGTCGCGGAGGTGCTCTGTACGCGGCGGGCCGCCGTTTTGTCACGGCCGGATGGAGGAGGCTGAGGGCGTTGATATTGAGAGCATCATCACCGCCTTGTTCCGTGACGGCGACGTCGACATCAGACGGGCATATCCGTATCCGCAGATTCTCCACCGATGTGCGGGGGTACGTACCTCCGTGGGCCTGAGCCGTCTCCTACTGGACAGTAAGTCATAAGATAATGGCTTATGGTAGAGACTGTGGTCCTTGTAACTGTAGGGTTGTAGGGGATCTCTAACCGTCATGCACGTCAATGTAAGTGCTTCCGTGACCCATTGCTTCCCTGAACCTGGACCAGGTATGAATACAAGGCTGAAGACGTCTCATCGCCGCCCGTTTAAAGCTGCGACTGCGCCGAGATGTCGGCCCCTGAGTTCCGGACCCCGCGCCGTAAGTTAAGTTAATCGGTAATCACCGCCTGGATACGCACGCGGCGCTGATTGGCTGCAGTGCCGACCGACCTGGGGCGTTTGCTGGGCTTCCTGGGCCTAGCCGGGGCTCCACCCCAGGAAATCGTCGTCCATTGTCGTCACTGTTCGACCTACAAACAACCCGCCAATCTCCTCTCCTCCACGGCGCTGCCTCAAGTGCTTCTGGAGGACCATCGCAGCGTTCACAGAGGCCCTCGACCGTCCCAATTGTTCCATTGCCCTCGTCTCGTTGCCTGCGGTTCTCGCAGCTTCGCCAACCCGATATTATCTCGCCCGCCTCGGCATCCGACTTCTTCCCCCCTCCCCTTGCCGCCGCCGCTTCTCTCCGCTAACGCAACGCTCCCAACGCTCAACAAGTTGCCCCATGGCTCTGCACACCGACACCTTCGCAGCGCCTCCGTTTTGTCAGGTTCGCTGATGCCCGAGGACGAGGATACAGCTCTCCAGCTCGACGAGCCCTTTCCCCTTCCCCTTCCACCATGATCCCGTTCGCGCGTCCTGCAGCGGGTTCTGCGGCCGCTGCAGCCGCCCGTCTCCCGAAACCGACCTCCTCCCAACGTGGCGCCGTCTCGAGCACCCTTCACGCTCGCTCAGGCCTGTGCAATGCCACTCCCGCTGCGATACGCCGACTACGAACCCTCGCGAGGGCAAGCTTGTGCTCGCCATTCCCGAATACCCAATCCGCACTCGCACATTCGCCCGTTGAGCAACCCTGGCGTCACAGCTGCGAACCGGCACTCCGTCTGACCAACAGGCTATCCCCACGAGGCATTGCGGCACAGACACGGCGAAATTTCCATACCTATTTCGTGACACATCTCCCGTCATCTTCCGTCCACCCCGATGCCCGTCTATCGCGAGGTCCCGGCCACAAGCTGCCGCGCGATGCCTCGACCCCTCACATCCCGAGCCCCGGATCCGCTCCCGCCGTCGCCCCGCCCTATATCCCGTCCACCCGCGACCTGACCGTCGTGCGCATTCCCTTGCGCCGCGCCAAGCACCACCTGGGCGTTGCGACTGATCGAGGAAGCCGTCCGTACAACGAGGACAGGGACCAGGCCGGGACGATTAGCTTGCCAGCGTTCGCAAGAAGAGGTCCGAGGAGTGTGCAGCAGAAGCCTGGAGAGGCAACCCCCGCCGATAGCGCCCTGGGAGACCCCCAAGTCTTCTACTTCGGCGTCTTCGATGGACATGGTGGAACCCAGTGCGCAGAATTCGTCCGAGAGGAACTGCCCGGCTATATTGAGAATGCCTCCAAGGAATTTGGTCTGCAGAGTAGTTTGCGCAAGAGGAAACCGGGGCGGGAAGCCCGGCCCATATCACCACCCAAGGCTTCGAAGAAGGAGGCTCTCGAAAATGTGGATATGAAGAGCCCCGAGGAGGTCAAGACCATGGACACACCGTCGACGGATGCTGGCATTATCTCCAAGAAGCCGGTCCACGGAGAACCGATGCACAGCGCATTCTCGCCTCCCGCCGAGGTCACGGATCTCGCCAAGGCCATCCAGCTGGAGAGGGACCTGGTCAAGGAGTACAAGGACACCATCGGCGGTTACTTCCGGCGCTTCTACCCGGAACACTTCGTCCTGTCCAAGGAGAACCCCCAAGGGAAAGGCGACATCACCATCGAATCCGTCCTGACCTATGCCTTCCTGCGCGCCGACCTCGACTTCGTGTCGGCCCAGGCCCAAAAGGTAGACCCTGACGACTCCCGGGTGAGCGATATCCCGCTGAACAACGACGAGATCCTAGGTGTTCCCCACGCGGCACCGTCGGGACACGGCATCGGCGGCGCTACGCGCTTCAAGGGCGGCTCGACCGCCTCCATCGCCCTCATCTCCACGCCCACGCCCGCGCCCTTCTGGCACCCGGCCGCCCAGTCCACGCTCCTGTGCGCCCATGTTGGCGACAGCCGCATCCTCCTCTGCGACACGGCCACGGGGCTCGCCCAGCCGCTGACCTCGGACCACCACCCGAGCAACCCCACCGAGACGCGCCGCCTCCGACGCTACGCCCCCGCCGGGTCCATGGTCTCGGGCGACAGCTTCGGCGAGGAGCGCATCGCCGGCCTCGCCAACAGCCGCGCCTTCGGCGACATGAAGAGCAAGCGCATCGGCGTCTCCGCCGAGCCCGAGATCACCCGCGTCGAGATGGGCCCCGCCCAGTACTCCTTCATCGTCCTCATGACCGACGGCATCTCCGGCACCCTCAGCGACCAGGAGATCGTGGACGTCGTCAAGGAGGCCCGCACCCCGGAGGAGGGCGCCCGCAGCGTCGTCGCCTACGCCACCGAGGTCTCCTCCGACGGCGACAACGCCACCTGCCAGGTCGTCCGCCTGGGCGGCTGGGAGCGCCGCTCCGAGGGCGGCCTGGGTAGTTTGGGCACCAAGGAGCTTCGCGATATGCGCATCACCGAGTCCCTCGACCCCCGACGCGGGAAGCGGTGATGCTGGCATATTCAAATGCCTCTTGATCAAAACGGTCAGAAACACGTACGACCTGATGAACAAAAAAAAAAAAAAGAAGAAAAAAAAAAGATAAAATCCCGTCTAGATTTTTTGCATTTGGATTTCCCCGGAAAGTCAAAACCCGGGAATTCCTTCACGAGCATATAGCATGATTAGCATATCCTAGCATACTTGTTTTATTTTGTCTTTGTACAGCATGGGATTGGGAGTTGGGGGCAAATTACAGCGAGCGGCTCAGGGGAAGGTCATGCATGACCTGGCAGAGAGAGGGAGCGACACGTCTATCTACTTGTTCTGGCTTGAGGGAATCAGGCACGAGGCTAAGCTTCTGAGATCTTAGCATGTACGAGGTGGAACTTCTTGATCTTTCTTAGACAAACTTGACAATTGAATACCCTCCTCTGGAAACTTTCTCTCTGTGCCGGGTATCGCAGAAGCCGTTCACTCATCATTTCCTGTTGTCATCTTAAACCCTATACGAACTTGACGACCATGATACTCCCAGGTCCCCGTTGCCGGGACGAACCAGTGCGTTGTGCTTGTGACACATGCACTCCTTACCTGCGGCCCTGCCCAGGATACTGGTTCCAAGAAGGAGGCTCTTGGTGAGGAGGAGGTTGGCCGTATGGTGGTTGCCCATACGGTTGCTGTCCATATGGAGAATGCTGAGGAGGGGGGGCTCCGTATCCCGGCCCTCCGTATTCGGGTCCTCCATATCCCGGTCCTGCGTGTCCCGGTCCGCCATACCCCTGTCCTCCGTATTGCTGGGGTGGAGGTGGTCCCTGAGAGGCCCACTGTCCCGGCGGCGGCGCACCGTATCCCTGAGGCGGACCTGAAGGAGGCCCACCGTACCCGCCGTATTGTGGTTGCTGAGGAGCATTATACCCGCCGGGAGGGGGGCCCTGCTGTGAGTATCCCCCATCGGAAGACGCATAAGTGGGATTTTGACCATAATCATAGGAGGCATTACTAGGCGGGGCGGGCTTGCTAGAGAGGTATCCCGCGGAAGCATCACCATCTCCGCCCTCCATGGCGCTGAGGTCGCGGGTGCTAATCTGAGACCACAGCCCACCAGCAACCTTGCCGTGGCCAAGGTCTGCAAGGCCTCCAAAGGTGCCGTGCGAGTGGCCGCAGGCGCCGCCGTCGCTGCCACTCCGTTTGTCGTTAGCCTTGAGAATATGGTTCTTGTGGTTTTTGACAGACTCGGAGGAGAGGAGGTGGGCGAGCTCATGGCGGCGGGGATGTTGATCGGCCCACTTCTTGACAGTTTCGAACATATCCCGTTGGATTTCGATGCGGTTGCTGCGGGCAGCGGGGTGATGGAATGCGCGGACCACATCATTGACGACTTCGTCAACGGGAACCGATGTGTTCTCCCAAGCATAGAGGATTCGACTAGTCATGGTCAATGAGTGCGCTTTCCATCAAGTGATATTCTAGGGTCAAACTTACGGAACGACGTATTCAAGGATAGTAGCGGCAACGCGACCGGCACAGGAATTCAGGACGTGGGTGAAATGGTCCTTGGACAGCATGGAGTGAGTGGGATCCGAGCATCGAGGGTTCTCCCAGGGCTCCAGCTGGGACTTGGCACTGGAGGCGATGACGCTGGAAGAGCCATCCTTGAGGGCCTTGGAAACCTGTGTGATGATGGGTCTGATGAAAGGGGCGAGGAGGCCGAGGATGAAGGCCGTCAGAGTTTCACTAATCTTCTCGAGCAGACTTTCGAGACCCGGGATCTTGGCGATGCCCCGGCTGATGGCCTTGACAACCTTGTCTCGGAACTCAAGGATAGGATAGATCTGGCCTGCCACCTTGACAGGATCAAAGTTGGGGCTCATGCCAGGAACGACGTTAGCGTTGTCACGGCTCCTGTCGCGGGTCATTTCGCGATCGTTTTGGCGCTCCTGAGCATCAGAGGCGGCCTTGAGGTCCCTTGCCTGGGCAGCAAAGCCACCTCCGACGCCGGGCAGGCTACCCACCAGAGAGACGAAATCGGTGGGCGCGGAGATTCCGAAGAAGCCTCGAGACGAAGAGCCGGCGGCGGCGGCGGAGGTACCCTCGGCGTTCTTGAGAACGATGTCGACTTCATCGACCTCGGCCTGAGTGAAGTGGTCGGTCGCTTCTCCAATGACGGAGTGAAGGAAATCCACAGCTCCGAAAGTGCCAGTGACGAGAGGGTAGACGTGTTTGCCATTGAGGTTGATTTCCGTCCTTGCTCCACAATGAGGAAAGACGGAGTTGTAGCCAAGCTCTCGGAGGGCAAGCTCGCAATAGTTGCTGTGGGCGCTGAAGTCCTCCATACAGTGAAGAGCCTGCCCCAGGCATCTAAGAGCCTCGCAGAGATCCTCCTCCCGGCCCTTTTTGGAACCACTGGTGTAGAGGCGGCCGAAGTGGATACACCTGGCGAAGCTATAACGAAGATAGCCAGTGCTGGTAGCCCATCGGCCGGCCTCATTGGCAATGTAATTCTTCATTCCGGTCTTGGGGTCGATTTCTGTTTCAACTCGCTCGACAGGACCACGAAGTCGAGGATCGAAGGTACGGGCATCAACGCCATCTCCATAACCGAGGGGGTTGTCGATGTGTTCCTCGGGGCGATAGACGCCCAGGCGCTCCTCGGTAACTTCGAATTCCTCGGTGGCATAGCCAAAGGCCATGAAGGACATGACCCAAACCTTTACTCGGCCAGATTGATTAGATTGATTGCAAGGTCAAGGTCAAGGGTGTAGCTGGAAGCGAGGGACTAGAGCGAGGGACTAGAGCGAGGGCAGGGAGCGTACCAGGATGCGAATAGTGGCGGCATTGACGCCTTTCAGACTGCCGACGTCGACAGCCTGGGAGTAGTCGCGCAGCCAATTGCCAAAGTAGACGCGCTTGATGAGCATAGAAGTCCACTTCTTGCCGTGAAGAAAAGCGATGGTCTCGAGAACATCTTCGATATCTATCGAGGAGGGATGTCAGCACGGCGCGCTTGTCGAGCTTCCTAGGGTCGTGGAGTGGAGGGGGAGGGGGAAAACAGTTGAGATACGTACCACCATGGCGCCAATTGTGACCCTCGACCTAAATCGCGCGCGTGTTAACAGCGACGAGAGCGATGAGGGAGCGCTGCAGAAAGCCGAAAGCGACGAACCTGGGAGATGGAGGGAATGTTTCCGGCGCCAAAGGCTGAGGCTTTGCCCGGCAGCAGAATGAGGGCGACGGCAAACAGCAGCAGCCAGGAGCCCCGCGGCAAGGAAAATGACGGCATGACGCAGCCCTGTAGCAGCACAGACAACGGACAGGCAGCAGGCAATTAAGCGGGGTTCAGGTCGGGAAATTTCGAGGTTGTGGCGATGGCAGACAACGCAGCGAAGGGAAGAATGCGACGGAGTTTGGAGAGGGAGGGCGTCAGTGAGGGCGAGTGAGATGACGGAGAGATGGAGACGAGAGTACGAAAAATAGCGAGCGAGGTAGAGTGAGTAGTCGCACGCGCTGATAGAGACTTGCAGCGGTTGACGGGGTGGTTGCCACTTGATGACGGGATTGTTGTGGCTGGTAGGGCGGCAAGGCGGCACCTCAAAGAGCTGAGGTCCAGCGACCCGCAAGGCCTCCGGCTCCAGAGGCTCAGAGGGCTTGCGCGCCGCCAAACGCCTCAAATTGGCCCACGCGGCTTGATGGAGGTTACATGGACATGGAGCTCGGCAGCTTCAGCCAAGAAAAGACGGTGATGCGGTTTCAGCTGCTGCCTTGTGCCAAGAAGAGGAAAACAGGAATCTGATGTTGCAATTTTATTCGTACTTGGTACTTTTGTTGGCAACTCAGAGGGTCATGACAATCGACCTTGCCTTACCTACAGCCAGTGCTCAGCATCAGCTTTGTCAGGTCAGCTTGAGGATCCATTCCCTTGCGGTTGTAGGGTCAGGACTTGATCCAATGGTGACTGTCGCTGCCTACCTACTGAGCTTACCTACAGATTATCTTGCCTGCTTTGATCTCCCGTGTCCACCGGGACGAGATCGTCCGTTGACTGGCTGCCGCGTGGTGGTGGGTGTGACTGGCGGCAGATTCGCAACCTCCCTCCCTACGGCACAGTGAACGGTAAACAAGGTTAACAAATAAGCCCCGAATAAGCACAGGTAGCCTCGCAGGTTCGCAGCCGTTTGTATGAGGGAGGCTTGGTACGAAGTAATTATTAGATAGCATGTTACAGTATCACTGCGCCCACCAGGCGAGCTGGACAATCGTGGCTGGGTGTGGTGCAGATGCGGTGCAAGTCAATTAATGCGGCCGGCAGACAGCCCAGGCGTCCGTCCCGTCGCACCAAGGTAAAATAGGTACCCACGCACATATGGTTGTAGGGAGCTTCCAGAATCCGAGTACGAAGCCTCCCGTCAAGAACGCATTGTCTCAATTCCCTTGGAATAATGTCATAATTTCCAAGTCAATTCTCCACGGTAGCGCTTCTATCCCGTTGAAGCTTGAAGCCCGACCCGACACCTCCGAAGCCGATGCACGTTCCCATGCCTCCCGGCTCCACCGTGACAATTCGTCTCCCATCGGTTTCTCTGTCCGCAGCCGTCTTGACTCAGCGGGCGCGTCTCGGGTCTTGGGCTTTCCGATGGGACCAGTTTTTGATTGTTTTGTTCAACAAGTCATCCTTTGTTTTGTTGGATTCGCTGCTGGGTTGCTGTTATTAACCGATCGATTTACCACCATGTGCATTCGTAATTACAGTGGACATGTCAAACCAGACTTCAAACTCTAGCTCGGTGCGTTGAGGTATGCACATACGAATACGTTAGTACATAGACCTACTCCGTAGTAGTAGGGCAGACGTGCACTATTATGAAGTACCCCCTTTCGTTTTCACCAACCCAAGAACCTTCGGGTGAGGTCAGGTCATCTTCAAGCCTTCCCCGTCCCTAGAGACATGGGGTACGGGAGACAATAGAACCTATGAGACCAAGCGTTTAATCGCCGTCCTCCCATTGGGATATCTCATCGCCCATCTCGCTGTCCTTTCCGACAAATCCCAGACTCCCGGCGTCTTTATCCCGTCGTTGCCATCAGTGTGGCCTGTTCTCTGGTCATTGTAGCGCCACCTGGTCGCTAACACGGAAGTGGAGGATCCTCATTAAAAAAAAATCGCCCCAAACCCCTGCGCGCCGACTGTCCCGCCCTTTCGCGCCCCTTCAAGTCCATGCCCTGCCCGTTGGCTATAACTCTCCCAAGAGCTGGCGCCCAACTCTTTCCCTTCTGTCTCAATCGCTGCTTGTCCAGTGTCTTATTGTCCCTCCTTCCTGTGTTCGCATCGTCCTTTTGCCGGCGCCGAAGTGACAACTTCCCCGGTCGCGTCCAGCTTTACCGTCCTATGCAATTGCTTGCCCGTCTATTCGTACCTCTGACCTACTCCTCCAACTGATTCCCCCCTCCGAGCATCCGACCGCCATCTCAATCGCAATCATGCCTGCCAGAACCCTGCCAACATTCACTCGCGCTCAGGTCGAGCTGCACAACACCAAGAAGTCCTGCTATGTCACCATCGGCTCCAAGGTCTACGACGTCACCGACTTCGCTGGGGACCATCCCGGTGGTTCCGACCTGGTCTTCGACTATGCTGGTCGCGACATCGAAGAAATCTTGAAGGATCCGACATCCCACCCTCACTCCGAGGCCGCATACGAAGTCCTCGATGACTCCATCGTCGGATTTGTTCTCTCCGAAAAGGCCGCCAATGGAAACGGCAAAGTCAACGGCAACGGAGTTGCTAAGCTGCCTAACGGCGACGCCGCCGCCCACCAAGAGGACCAGGACGTGGACGTGGGTACCGAGACCGTCCACCCCCGAACTGGCATGTCTTGCGAGGAGGACTTGAGCAAGGATACCGACTACGATAACGACTACAAGAGGCACAAGTTTCTCGACCTGAGCCGTCCGCTCTTCCCCCAGATATGGTTCGGCGGCTTCAGCAAGGAGTTCTACCTCGATCAAGTCCACCGTCCGCGACACTACAAGGGCGGCCAGTCCGCGCCGCTGTTCGGCAATTTCCTCGAGCCTCTCTCCAAGACGCCGTGGTGGATGATCCCTACCATCTGGCTGCCTTGGATCGGATATGGCCTATCCCAGGCCGCGCAGGGCTATGACAACCAGCTCTATACGGTTGCGTACTTCCTCGCTGGCTTCTTCCTCTGGTCCATTATCGAATATATTCTGCACCGATTCCTTTTCCATCTTGATTAGTATGTAGTCACCCCCCTTGCTCTTCTGCGACCGTTGCTAACATCATCACAGCTACCTACCTGACAACCGTGTCGGCATCACCCTTCACTTCCTGCTCCATGGCATCCACCACTACCTGCCCATGGACAAGTACCGACTTGTCATGCCCCCAACCCTCTTCGTGGCCCTCGCCACCCCCTTCTGGTTCCTTGCCCATACCATCATTCCTTACAGCTGGCACTGCGCTACTGCTGTCTACTGCGGTGGCATCTTCGGCTATGTCTGCTACGATCTCACCCACTACTTCCTTCACCACCAGAACTTGCCCTTGTGGTACAAGGAGCTCAAGAAATACCACCTTGCCCACCACTTCCTCGACTACGAGCTCGGCTTTGGCGTCACCAGCAAGTTCTGGGACACCATTTTCGGCACCGAGCTTCAGTATCGTGTCAAGACGAATTGAGTTTGCCAACATGTCTTGAACCGACTCATCTTCTTCTAGCACCAAACAGCCTTGCTGTAATTTGGGGCCGTGGTATATATTTGTTTATCGTCAGAGTGCTTCAAATTGATGGGAGTTGGGGACACAAAGCAGCCATGATTATGGATGGTAACGAGCTTATGCCGGGCGCAGGGCAATTATGACGACAAACCACTATCATAGTTTTAATGGCTCGAGATTGTATGCGTGGCGGGACAGCTGCTTTTGAAGAGATCTACCTACCTACATAACTAGGTTCCTATATATTAATACCGAGTTCCTTAAATTAATTATCCTCGACGTCGTGCTGGTCTCGTCGTGGATTCACCATCCCGCGACTGTCCTAGCTCTGAGTGAGTGTGGCGTGTCACGTGACCGTCCATGTGGCTCAGCCTAAAACCTTGTCACGTCAGGCATCACCCATAAAACCCGGACGCTTTCCTCAAAGGATCCTGACGCTGCTCATCACGAGTGAAACAACACAATCTGGCTGACACGAAGGCCCTGCTAGGTGATTTCAGTATTGAGGATCCCAGAACTCACAAGACGGCATAGACCATGGCTACTCTGGATGTGGAGGCGCTCCTTGACGCCACGGCAAAGGACACTGAGCAGAAGATCAAGAGCCCTACCGATGACCAAGCAAGAGATGATAAATCCGACCGACGGGACCACCGAGAACGCGACCGTGGACGCGACGGCGATGGTAGCCGACACCGAGATCGCGATAACGACCGGCGACGTCGCGATCGTCGAGAGAACAGCCAGCCCCGAAGCCGGAGAGGCACCCCTGATGTAGGAACTCCCCGAAGCGACGCTGGCAGCCACAGAAGCCGTAGGAGAAGCAGAAGCCGCGATGACGATCGCCGCCAATCACGCCGAAACAGAGACGGCGACTATTATAGGGGAGGACGGCGGCGCTCGAGATCCCGATCTCGCTCGCCGCATGGCCACTACCGTCCTCGCGAGGATCGCGACCACCGCGACCGACGGGATCGCCGCCCCCGCGAGTTTGGTCGCGTTCGGGATGAGGAACGCCGAGGAGACCCAAAGCGTGAGGCCACACCCCAGCTTACTGAAGATGAACGGGATCGTCGCACTGTATTTGTCCAGCAGCTTGCAGCCCGCCTCCGAACCCGTGAGCTGAAGGAGTTCTTCGAAAAAGTCGGCCCCGTCAATGAAGCTCAGATTGTCAAGGACCGCATCAGCCAGAGATCCAAGGGGTGAGTCATATCGTGTCTGCGTTTACTGAGGCTTTGCTAATGAGACTCGTAGAGTTGGTTATGTCGAGTTCAAGAACGAAGAATCCGTTACCCAGGCGCTACAACTCACCGGACAGAAACTCCTAGGTATCCCTGTCATTGTCCAGGTGACAGAGGCCGAGAAGAACCGACAGGCCCGCAACCCCGAAGCCTCTGGGCCCCATCCGAACTCCATTCCTTTCCACCGCCTCTACGTTGGTAACATCCACTTCAACGTCACTGAGCAGGATCTACAAGCCGTGTTCGAACCCTTTGGCGAGTTAGAGTTTGTCCAACTGCAGAAGGACGAGAACAACCGAAGCCGTGGCTATGGCTTTGTTCAGTAAGTCTAAGTCTACAAAAGCCGACAGCATGATCACACTTACTAACATGGCAATAGGTTCCGTGATGCAACACAGGCACGAGAGGCGCTGGAGAAGATGAACGGCTTCGATTTGGCCGGCCGTCCCATCCGCGTTGGTCTTGGAAACGATAAGTTCACCCCTGAGAGCACTGCCAACCTGTTGCAGAGATTTTCCGGTCAGAATCAACAGTTCCAGGGCTCCGCCTTTTCCGGCTCTGGCGGACGTGGCCCTCAGTCCTCTGCCTTCGACCGGGCTGGAGGTCGAGACAGCGAGAAGACTGGAGGCGCTAGCGCCCTTGACGATACCGATGTCGCCGGTGTCAACTTTAACAACTATAGTCGCGATGCATTGATGCGAAAGCTGGCTAGAACTGACGACAACGCCACCAACGGCCACGAAGAGCGACAGGTCCTCAAGCCCAAGACGGAGGCCAAACCACTCCCCGTCAATGTCAACATGGCAAGCCGCTGCGTCGTGCTTCACAACATGTTTGACCCTGAAGAGTAAGTTTCGCATGGCATCCATCTAGATGGCCTTTACTAACATTAAGTCTAGGGAAGAAGGTGACGACTGGGTCAAAGAGCTCGAGGATGACGTTCGCCAGGAGGCCTCGACGAAATACGGGCACGTGGTCCACATTTCAGTCGATCCAAACTCGAAGGGAGACATCTATCTCAAGTTTGACAAAGTCCAGGGCGGCGAAAATGCCATCAAGGGCCTCAACGGCCGATACTTTGGAGGACGGATGATCGACGCGGCGCCTGTTGTAGATGCCGTCTACAGCAGTTTGTTCTCTCGTACACGGGCAATCTAAAGCTAATACTGGCTTGACGACACGGCTATTTAGGACCCTTGCAGGTTAGCAGTGTCCGTCACAACTAGTGGAGGTGCCTGACTAAGAATGCTGGTTCAATAGGCATGAAGCCTTTGCTTCCTCGGAGAGCGTGCAAACTCTCCTACGACTCACCAATAGCATCGACAAAGACTCGGCCCTCATTCCACTACACGGTTGGGACACACATTCGAGCACCCCCTTCTTAACACTTGGTGTCGCAGGTTCACTCTCCCATCAATGGACGCCGCACACGTATACCTGGATTCACAACTCGGTCTCCCAGGTTCAGCACTCGCTAAGTGCAAGTTCCCCCTGCTGATATCTGTACCATAGGATGGCCCTCTCCTTTCTCAGAAATAAGGGGATGTTTCCCCATAGCTCCGCCACTTTTGTCTAGATAGTCATGTTGGTACAAAATAGAATGTGATGAGCGAGGGTCTAGTGTTCTCGATGCTTGTATTGTTGTGATGCTTGTAAGGTGCGTAGTAACCACTTCGGAGAAGTTTTGACCATGACATAATCCTGACATTCGGATGATAGGCCGGCTTCATGTGAGCTATGAACATCGACAAATACTGAATGCTCTTGGTCGCCCGAGCAGGCGTTAAGCCCTCCACTTATTAGTGAGTGTGAATCATGGTGGACGCGGAGCATTCTGTCGAAACGAATGAAAGACGCACCCCCATAACCCTTTATGACGTCGGTGTTTGAAACCACAACAGACACGACGGGTGGAGAAGAATTCGTTTGGTGTCTTGTGCAGGCTCCTCTAACTTCTGGGCTGACAACGCGCGCGCTTGAGCGTTTCTTCAAAGTAAGAACGAAGTGAATGGTCCTCCTTGTTGGAGTATGTCGTCATGTAACTTACTCCGATCCAGGAACAGCTTGGGCCAGGCATCCTCGAGGTTTCTTTCGTCTTCGCCCAGAAACTAGCAAGTTCATGGACTATCTCTTTAGCTAGACAATCATTTCAGCGGACAAACAAGGGGAACTCGATTCAAGGAGATTCCCTTAATTTCCACGTCCTGGTGGTCCTCAAGTTTGGTTCAGACTGGGACCTGGCTTATCGAGACCGTATTCCTTCGACATTGACTCACTGTGGGATGTGCCGGGGCTGGTTGCTCACTACGACGCGGACCGAGCCCGCTGCATCGGTGAAGGGCGCCCTCCGAACAGAGAGAGACGGAGAAAGGTACAAGCCCCGAGGAATCCTTTCTGCGGGAGTTCACTAGGAAGTTCGGCGTGCGTGTTTGTTCAGTTCTCTTAAGCCCCTCGTCCCACACGCGCGCCTCTGAAGCTGAGCCCAAAGTGAGTTCTGGTTTGTTGTCTGCCTAAACGGGTTCTGTTGATTCGGTTGCGCTTCTATTTGCGCAATAGACCCAGGATAGGGCTAGCTGGCTTTTGGCAGTGGTGAGAATCTCTCTTCTCAGAAAAAGGCCGCCTCGCCTTTTGCATCTCATCAACACTTCTCACCTCCACCTCGCACCCTCTCCTCCCTCTCCTCCCCAACCACCACTCATCACCGATTCTTCTAATTTCTTCCCCCTCTTTGCCACTGTTTGTCACAACTGCCTCTGGCGTCTTTCATCTGGGACTAGAATGAGTGCGAGACATCGCATCGTCTCTGAAAACGCTTCCGGAGAACACCAACTTGCGTCGCGCTGGTCCTCGAGTCCCGACGAAAGCGACAGCCACAGCGGCATCTCGCCGGACAGCATGTTATCCATCAACTTCTCGACCCCCTTGGCTGGGGCTGCTCGATCCGAGAGGATCAAGCAGATGACAAACAACCATGTGAGTTTCTTTCGTCTTGTGCCCCTTCGCTTCGGTGCGAGTTTCGTATTGCACTCTTTCTTCTCATGAACGCCCAAAGCTGATGAACCATTTTCGACAGCCGGCTTTCGATAAGGCCCGAATCTCCCAGGAGATCCTCGTCAAGATCCAGACTTCTCTGCGTCGCATGCCGGGCGTCTCGTCCAAGGAGTCCAATGAGATCATCACGCAGCTGCAGGAAGTTGGCCAAATCATCAGCCAGGAGACGAGCCAGCTTGTCGACGCGCTGATGAATCTGACGCTCGACCAAGAGGAGACGGACAAGGCGATTGCTCGCATGAGCATCGAGGGTAACCTCAGCAAGGCCGAGGCAGATGATCAGGCCCAGACTATCAGTAACCTGCGCGTCGAGCTCTCCTCGGAGCGAGACAAGCGCAAGGAGGCTGAGACTGAAGTCGGCAAGGTCATGGAAGACCTCCAGACTCTCACTCGCGACTTCAAGTCGTTCAAGGAGAAGGAAATCAAATCCGAGGATGATGAGAAGTCTTCGGGTCGCGAAGACATGATCAGGGTCAGTAGTGCCATCTGCCTTCCAAAGTGCAAACTTGACAGAAACTGACTCTAGCTGCAGCACCTCGAGGATACCATCAACCATCTCGAAGGCCAGGTCAACAGCCGCCGCTCGCTCTGGATCCTGAAGCACCCTAGCCCCGAGCAGGTCACCCAGGCTATTCAGGCCATCGCCGATTCGTGCAAGGACAAAGAGGTTGTCCAGAAGTCTATCATGTCGCTGCGTGCTGAGACGACTCGAGAGGAGCCTGAGCGACAAGAGCCGAAGCACCTCTCCCACGTCTTCACCGATATGGCCATCCAGCCTATCCGTCCCCCTACCAGCTTCCAACCCAACCGTCCCGCGGCCTACGCTCCCCCAAGATTCGGACCTCTGTCCTCCGGCCCGCCGCGAGCTATGTCGACGATCCCAACTGACCGCAGAGTCCCTCCACCAGCCTGGGGCACAAGCACTCCCGGATCTCGCTTTGGAAACCATCCTGGCAGCGGAAACGGGTCGGTCTCTGGGTTTGGGCGAGCTCCTTCGCGCCGGGGCTTCCACCACAACGGCGGAGCCTACCGCTCCAACGGCCAGGACTTCTACTCGCAGCAGATGGTCCCCGTTGAGAAGAACTTCAACCGACCCGAGAGTGCTTTCGGGCATCGTCAGAACTACTATCCCACTACCCCTTCCATGTCCCGCGGAAAGTATGGCCGCTTCCGTGATCCCATTTCTCCTGAATTTGTCGCGCCGCTCCCTGGGGCTTTGACCACCCGCAGCAACTTCCCTAGCCCGCTCATCCACATCACTGAGATGACCGTCGCTGCGTGGAACGAACAGATCATGGAGCTTTACACTGTCATTCGGACCTTTGTTGAGAACAATGCCAACGACCCAACCTACGTCCCGCCCCAGGAGCTCGCCCAGACCCGTCTTGGACCCGTCCTCCTAGCCACTTACTATCCCCTCTCCGAGGCTGAGGCTATTTCGTATCTCGAGTTCCATCTGAAGGACGAAAGCTCCAAGTCGTGCCTTGTCACCCGAGTCCTCGTTGACTTCATTGTCAACCGCGTCTGGGTTCCACGTGCCTGGTGCGGCGCCGACAATGATGCGACTTACGGCCTCATGGATATTGAGAAGGATCTCGAGCGGACTCAAGGTTAGTACGATCCGCATGAATATTCCCAGCTCGCTGCTAACCTCGCATCTCCAGGCCAGCCATCTCACTTCCGCCAGCCCATTCTCGACCGTCAGGCCACCGTCGTCGACTCCATCCTCAAGCTCGACCACTACGCGCAGTTCAGCAAGATCCGCACCGAGGAGATCACCGACATGCTTCTGAACATGATCCAGCCTCTTCTCAACGAGAACGCCGTCGCGGCCGCAACGTATCGCGACCTCGAGAAGGTCGCCAGCACCGCTTGGGGATTGTCCTCTCGCATCCTTAGTAGCCGTCTGACCTTCGACTTCCGCTTCCCCGAGGTTGGCTGCCGCTTCTCGTGCCAGTCCATGATCCCTATCTGGCCCAACATGGATCCTATGGAGCTGCAGGCCAAGCACTGGCGGGTCGCCCTGGTCACGACACCGGTTGTTACCTGTCGCAACGACACAGGCGCCAATATTTCTGCTCACTCAGTTGCCCTAGCTGATGTGGTTTGCATGCAGTAAGATGGCTCGTGGAGCTGATACAGAGATCTCTTGTGATCAGTTCGGTATTCGTCAAGCGGCGAGGACGACCGCGGCTTTGTCCGATTTCACTTTAATGAAGCAAGCTCGAGAGGTGAATCACTTCCCTAGAACCAACATCACTGGTTCTCTAGGCCACAGTGATTCTATGGAGCTTGCTCACGTTCTACATCCGTCTCCACTGCGCAACTCATAAGGAGTTCGCCCGCCAGGAGAATTAGAGACAACAGTTTTCTTTCTACATTTGCGCTTATTTTGTGCGCCTCGCCCCGCCTTGCATTTGGCCGACGCGACTTTAATCTGGGGAACGAAAAAGGGGTCAATGATTTCGCATCTACACACCGTTGGGTTTTTCTTTCTTGTCATGTTGGGGGACATGGATAACCCAACCCACCAAGGAACTCAAGATGGACCGACGTCTCATCTTCTCGTTTCTTATCTCGCCGATGAGGGACAATGCGGGCATAGGGTGCTTTGCATAACGGAATCTTCACAAACCGGAAAAGGCGAAAGTTGGAGGAGTGATTTGGGAGCTATAGCATCCCTTTGACTGTGACTGGGGGTCCTTTTTCCTCTTCGGAGGAGACAAAAGATAGACAACTAGTCGCACGCAGTATAAAATGCGGTCAATCACTAAGTACCTGCTGATAGCTGAGGAGTAATGGGCAGATGGTGTCTTAAGATGTTTTAATTGAGAAATTCTATTCTAGCAATACTGGGGGTTTTTTTTTCTGCTTCCAATTCCTTCCAGTCTATGTAAATCGGGCGGTTGTTTACCACCGCTAAGAAGCGGTACCGCACAAAAGTACACGAAGGCCCTGAACTCCCTGGTAATCGGAACCATAAACGCCTGCACACTGTTACGAACCGCGCCTTAAAAGTACAAACAAAGTAAATATAAGAGTCCGTTTGTGTGGATTATCGTTGGCTGCAAGGCTCGGGGGTGGTTCCAGTCTTGCGGTCCAGGCGGCGCACAACGGCGCCCAGAACAACCTTGAGGATCCCATCTGCGGTCACAGCGTTCCTCGTGGAAGAAGTGGTAGAATCCCAGGTGACGGTGTCGACCATGTCGCGGATGCCGAGACCGACCAGACCGTCGTCGAGCTCGCGAAGGGCGCGGCTGGCGCCAGGCTCGTTGCCGACCTGGAAGAACTGGATGCCGATTTGGTGAGGGGGCGCCTCGAGCTTGTCCAGCTTGCGGGCATGTTGGACGATGATGCTCTCCGGGTCGTCGGTAGGGACGCCGTCGGTAATGACAATGATATTCATTGGCTTGACCGTCTCCATGTGATTCTTGCGGCTTTCCAGGTGGTCCATATAGGGCTTCAGGATGCTCTGTAGGCGGCTGCCAGTGGGAGTGGCGCCGTCGGGAGTGACTGACTCGAAGAGATTCTGGACTTGGGCGGCATCACGGATCTGGGTGTAGCCGCCACGAGCCTCATAGCCGGGACCAGTGGAGCGGGATTTGTGGTTCAGGAAGTAAACGTCGATGCCGTCCGGATCGTGCGAAGTGCAGATCGGAGTAATGGCGCGGAGGGCTTCACGGACCTCGCGCCAGGAGCGTCCCTTCATGGAGTAGGAATCGTCGATGACAAAGACAGTGTCGAAGGTGGTAAGAAAGGCATACTTGTCCTCGGCGGAGGTGATACTCGCTAGGCTTGGCGAAGGCGAGGCTCCACGGCGGTCGGCGCTGAGGTGCCTTGATGACGGGCTGGGAGTTGCAGTGTAGGCTGGAGGAGCATCACTGGCTACAGGAGTCGAGACTGGTAAGTCGAGTTTCGAATAAGCAGCTGCGGAAGCGGACTCACGAATCTCCTTGGAATGCGCTGCGGACGAGGCGCCCAGGTAATCGGGGTTCCACGAAGCGCCATTGCTGTTGTCGACGGCGTCGCAGCGAGAGATCCTTTCGGCGACGGCAGACGAGCTCTTGCGCGAGAACTTGTCCTTCCAGTTGCTGAATCGAGACTTTGAAGACATGGTTGAAGGGTAGGCTGGTGGAGTTCCAGAATGTCGGATGTTGATGCTGCTTGAGTTGCGGGGGCGAACCATGTTGGAGGGAAGTATTGCCGTAGCGACTGCTTTATGTACTTGGCCGGAGACTGCTCTGAAATTCTGCAGAGGTAAACAGTCTTTGTGTGTGACCTGGAACAGTAAAATTTTGGGGACTGTGGCGGTAGAGGCGGTGCGGGAGTTTGTTCAGCAAACAAAGAACGTGTTGCTTTGATCGATTGTTGGAGGTTGTCTGTTACAGTCGATGATTTTCTTTGATGCATGAAACTGATGAATGGTTAAAATATACTTAAATAATAGTACTGTAAGTCATCTTTCAAAGTTCCAATCTCACTAAATGCCTAGAATATCAAAGCCTCCGAGGCTTTCAAGCCAGGCTGTTTTTCGACGGCAAGTGTGACAGCTCAGTGTGCCTACTATGGTTCATGTGAAGCAAATTTAACGGGTGTTTAATTATCTAGTTAGCCACAGAACTAAATCTAAGGGCAATGACTATCTCACGAGTTTGTCAAGGTAGATTTCGATTGCGGCGGTTGTGGCGGAGGCGCGCCTCCTGATTGGACACTAACCCCCTCAGCCCCGCTGGGTTCATGGCGGTGTTGGTGACTGCGCCTGGATACAATTACACCAAAGCAGCGGACTGGTTGTGCATAGCCGGACAAGGCAAAATTCGACACGTGCCGAGGCAACTTCGATGCCACAGAACGTACCATGTACCAGCCTTTCTAGATCGCGAAGTCCATGAGCCACCATCTCCAGATCGTGTGGAGAACCATCGCCTTCTACCGACTTGGTGGTCACGCTTACCAGTGCTAGTCGAGGCAGGCCGCAGCGTTCATACGCACGTGACACACTGTGGCGTGAACCGGTAAGGACTTGGCCATCACAAGACACACAATATGAGTACGAAAGTTCTAGATTGTCTGCTCTGTAGTGAGAATCGGAAACATGCACTTCTGTTTAGTGGATCAAATATGTGGAAATCGCCTCATTTGCACAGTTTGAGGGATGATGGTTGTCCCAACTGAACGGAACCCGATCTGCTGGACGATCGGTTTGGAACATATCAGCCACCTTGAAAGTCAGCCACAGCCTGTGGCGCAGTGGGCAAGGCCGAGCACGGAGAGCCAAGCCTGTATCGCCCCACGGCTGTCAGTGGTTAAGGCGTTCTGCCAGGGAACCCGTGTTTGAGGTGGTTTCAATTGACGCAACAGGCACGATAGAACCTCGATCATCGTAGGCCCAAGGGGATTCATGGGGTATTGGTTTGGAAAGAGGACAATGAGCGTCCTGTCGAACTGCCCTACAAGACTCAGACTCAGAGATAATCATGTTCTTCTGCTAGGTGAATCGGATTGTCTAGGACTGCTTGGAGATGGGATAGATGTGCAAAGGCAATGAGTTATCTGAAGGGTATAACACGGAGAAACCCATATAAAAACTGCATTTGGGCATAACTTTGGGCGCTGCTTAGGGCCGTGCATTTGTCCTCTTTCAAGGCCATGCATGGAACTGTATGTACGTAATGTGGATCAATAATATGTATGACGATGAATGTAGACTGAAAGAGATGTTCATGTTTATGTTGATGTGGATTTGGAGTTTCCAGGCGCGTCGAGTTGGTTGCGTCTCGATGGAGTAACAGCAGGGTCCAACGTCGGTGAAGCAGCTTGGGGGAAATGGTGAAGAGGTGACAGTTAGGGTGACCTTGAAGGTGGCCTCGTCTCCCCACAACTTCGTCCTCAACGGGAGACCAACGGGTGACGCCCAGGACTTGGGTGGTATGGTGGATCGCAGCCCGAGACAGACCGAGTTCCTCCAGGTGTAATTTCGCATTGCGCGAATAAAAAAAAGATGCCCGTGAGACCCCGGGCCCGGCGACACCGTGAGGCTTTTAAGGTGAGCACGGCGAGCCAGGCTTCTCGAGGTGCTGATGGAAACATCCCACCTGGGCGTCGATGTGACGCCATCGCGAACACGACCAGGCACCGCGGCGTCCGTGAGTCTGGGAGTCTGGTGATTCCATCCGCCCCCCATCAGCGAGCAGGGCCCCTGTATGGCCCGCGACATCGGGTTCAACCGGGCTGCGTGTCATCCTACTCCATGGCGTTCTCCTCGTTTGGGCTTTGGACTGGGTCTGGTCCCAGGTCTACGCCAGGGCTGTTCCAGAAGTCTGAAATCCAGCGCCAGACCGTCTCTCCACCTTGGGAGACGGGGGAGACGGGCTCACTATACGACGGTCAGTAATTTCTAGTTCCGGGCAATTCATTCGCCAGGACTGCTTCCGCGGGACTTCCAAGGACCTTCCAGGCTCGCTCCCCCAAAAGCACGGCCAACATCCAGACGTTCAAGCATCCAAAAGACGGGCCACTTCGAGGACAAGGCCCGCCCCAGAATCGGCGCCAAGAGGGGGTTTGTCGCGCCCGGCGGCGGGGGGACGGGAAAAGAAGGAGGCAAAATAGACATGGCATTTAATTCCTGGTATCATGGATCGCTGGCTTCAAGCCTTTCAGAGGTTCGTGCGTCCTTCAGACTTCCTAGAGCGGCCAAGGGGCCGGGCCGGGACCTAGATCCGGACATGGCCCTGTCCTGGGGAGTGACTTATGCGAGTTATCGTAGGATAATAGCTCCACCCGAGAAGGTCTGCGAGTGGACTTTGAATGGACTTGACTGGACTTTGGGACAACTTGTGGGTTTTTAAAGGTTCCGGGCACAGCGAGCGAGTCGTGTAGCTCTGCTGTTGGCCGGGTGCTAGAGGGCGGTGCTGGGTTGGGTAACCGCGGAGAAGAGGAGACGAAGAAAAAGAAGAAAGGGATTTGAGCAGAAAATGTTCAATGTTTTCAATCCTCATCGGTCGGGCAGGTCGAAGTGAAGTTGCGTGGGCGTTTTTGCATTACGATGCTCTGCATTGGTGCTGCCGTGTATCCGCACGCGTTTCTTGTAAGAGGTCGTCTGTGGTCTGTGGCTAGTCGCCGAACAACAGCACCGCAGCTACTCCGAAGTTAGTATCCGGATGTCACTGACGGGGCCGCGCACGCAAAGACCAGCCCAGACCAGTATCTACGTCACTTGGTTGGCGCATCCGCAAGTGAGACAGCGAGGCGAGGACGAAGAATCCCAGTTGCTTGTGACGACTTGCCCTCGTTTTGAAATGTTCGGCGTTGCCGTTGCCGGCGTCAGCGTCGTTGGACCAAAACTCATCCCAACCTAAGGATGCTCGGCAGCTAGGATAGAAGCCTAAGGTAGGTACGAAACGACAGGTAACATGTTGAAATCCGACAATTACGGCGAGGGGGAAAAGATCAACAATACTGGGCCCGTCCCCATTTCCCCCACGCAGACGGGGGGAGAGAGGGATTGAAGGACCGAGAGAGAAGAGAGTCTCGGCCGTGAACGCTGTGGGCGGCCTGTGAAAATCGGACCAGATAGGTAGGTACCAGTTGCCAGGTAGAGAGATATCCAAGGGGGTGAATAACGTAGGTATCCCCCAGGATTGTCGTTGCAGGATCGAGTGGAAGCAGTGGGGGCAATGGAAGCATCGGGATACGGTAGCGACGTGTTCTGAGGCGTCTGTGCTGAGTCTGGCCGCTTTTCGATGGTACCTAGTCTACTTATCCTCACGCACTTGGAGGATCCTGATGAAATCGTCATGCAAACAGCCAGCCCAATGGAAACCCGTCAGGCAGTTTTAATTCAGTGCTGGGATTGCTACTCGCCAGCTGCTCACTGCACACGCTGCTCACTTGCAGCATCACTCACTCACTCACTCACTCACAGACCACCTCCCATTCAGCACAAATCATATCCCAGCCTGAAGGAGGGCTTCTTGCGGTCTGCGGTCTGCGGTCTGCCAGGCGCCGCCGTCCCGGCCCCATCCCCGTGCGACGCCCATTTTGCACTTATATCCAACGCCCCTTTCGACCATCCCAGACGCTTTTCCCCTTCTCTCTCCTCCTTCTTTCTGTGAATTTTCCGATCATCCATCTCTCCATCTACGATTAAGCCCTTCGTCTGGCTCCTGGCATGACTGGCTGAACCCGCTCCGACTCCTCCGCCTTTCTGTCTCCTACCGAGCGCCTTATCTAAACCCTCTTCTGTCCTCCACGATACGCGAAGACGGCCTCTCTTGTTCCCACCTCACAACTACATCCCGCCTTTGACCCCTCTTCATCATGTTCGGCGGTCGCAAGTTCTCCATCAACCGCCACACTGGCGCCCCCAAGACGGGACTCGCTGCCCGGCGCTTCAGCTCTGGCGAGCCCTCATCAAGCGGTCAGCCTCACTTTCCCCTCCCCCCTGTTGTGCCTCTTGTCCTCGCTTGTCGTCTGTCCCTTGTCTCGTCCCCTCGACTCTCAGTTGTCCTCTCGCTCGTCTCCGCTTCTGCCTCACCTTCTTCCCGCGACATTCCCCTCCATTAGCGGGTTTAGGTTCCCTAGAGAATCCCTGGGCCTCGTGAGACGTCCCAGGGCATCTTCGATTCGATGCCCGACGTGACCCCAAATTTTCTCTCAGCTTGTCCCTCTCCGCCTTTTCGTCCTTCCCGGCCCTGCCCTGCAGCCAGCTTGTGCCCGGCTCCTGCCTGCCCTTACCCATCGGCCCTAGCCTGGAAACTGGCAGCCAGGCAACTGGCTCCTACCCAAGGGCAAGCTCTGGGGCGCGCTTCTTTCCGTCCCAGGCCCCTGCATCACCTTCCTACCCTGGCAAGCCGCCTGCACGAACCCCTCCAACACCCCTCCAGCTCCCCCTCCAGCTCCCCCTCCAACTCCCCCCCCTCCACACTCTCCCACAGAGCTGCAGAGCTCAAGGCCCATAACGTCATCGCCGACTTCCCGGCCCTCAGCCGCATCACGCGCGAATCACCACCGCAAATGCCCTGCAACCAATGGAACTCACGCCTTATAGCCAGCCTCAATCTTCGCATCGTGATACTGACGTCTTCCAAAAGAGGTCCAATCCAAGGTCCATCGCCAGTTCCGTAACGCCCACGAGGGTCACCAGCCCCACGCCGGCCTCGACGCCAGCCGATCGTCCACCGGTGTCATCTGGTGCACTGAGCGCGCCTCCGAGTATGGCTTCCTCGAGGAGCCCGAGCTCTGGGCCAACCTGGGCCAGGGTGCCCCCGAGGTTGAGGACGAGATCGCCGGCTGCTTTCCCCGCCCCGAGTCCATCAGCATCTCCATGGCCGGCCGAGAGTACGGCCCCACAGCCGGTATCAAGCCTCTGAGAGAAGCTGTCGCCAATCTCTACAACGAGATGCACCGCAAGGGCAAAGACAGCCAGTACACCTGGGAGAACGTTGCCATCGTCCCCGGTGGTCGTGCTGGTCTCATCCGAATTGCCGCCGTCCTCGGTAACTCGTACTTGAGTTTCTTCTTGCCCGATTACACGGCCTACAACGAGATGCTGAGTCTCTTCAAGAACGTGGGTTTGAGATTCGGTTGAGCGCGCTCAGGAGATGAGAGTCCCTGCGATGAGAGTACTAATTAAACCACACAGTTCGCCGCTATTCCCGTGCCTCTCAACGAGAGCGACGGATACCACATCCATCCCGACAAGATTGCCGAGGAAATCGCCCGCGGTACTTCAGTTATCCTCACTTCCAACCCCCGTAACCCTACCGGCCGTGTCGTGGCCAACCCTGAGCTCGCCGAGATCCAGGATATCTGCCGTGGGCGTGCCACATTCATCAGCGATGAGTTCTATTCCGGCTACAACTACACCAGCAATTGTGACGGCTCCACCATCTCAGCCGCTGAGAATGTCGAGGACGTCGATGAGGATGATGTCCTCATCATTGACGGTCTCACCAAGCGCTTCCGCCTTCCCGGATGGCGAATCGCCTGGATCCTTGGCCCCAAGGGTAAGTCTTGACAGCCGATTACGAAACAATCCAAGAATCGCATGCTAATGATATCTGAACAGAGTACATCAACGCGTATGTTTTCGACTTGTTCCCTACTTGAGATTGCATGTAACTAACCGGCTCCAAGCATTGGCTCATGTGGTAGCTACCTCGATGGTGGCGCCAGCCACCCCTTCCAGGAGGCCTCCATCCCCATGCTTGAGCCTTCTCTGGTGCAGAATGAGATGTGTCATCTCCAGGCTCACTTCCGGGTATGTGTTTACTCTTAGAATCTTTCTTAGAGACGACGTCACTGACTATTTCGTAGGACAAGCGTGACTACGTCGTTCGCCGTCTGCGCGAGATGGGCTTCGTCATCAAGTACGTGCCTGACTCGACCTTCTACCTGTAAGTCACCCCGCACCTGTACGCCTCTGAAATGGGACATGTCTAACAATCTCCCAAGGTGGTTGAACCTAGAGGGTCTTCCTGAGGCGATTGCCGACGGTCTCAACTTCTTCCAGGCGTGTCTGGAGGAGAAGGTCATTGTGGTGCCCGGCATCTTTTTCGACCTTAACCCCTCGCGCCGTCGTGATCTCTTCGACAGCCCCTGCCATCACTTCGTGCGTCTCTCGTATGGACCGAGGATGGACGTCCTGAAGATGGGTCTGGACGGTATTGAGCGTGTTGTTCACAAGTAAGTTTCCCTCGTTATGACCCTTAGAATGCAAGACGACGCAACGACGGCTGACTCTTTTTTAGGCACAAGAAGACGCTTTAAGCTATATCATACTTAACCCGAGGTTAATCAATGACTTGGCCTGACATTGATTGGACTGGTGAGTTTGCAGAGGCGTCGTCCTTTGAGTCCCAGTCTCGAAGTGCTCATGTTGTGAGCGTGGATGTGCAAAAGTAGAAGTATGGAAGGGAAGTAAGTCTGTCTGAATAGACAGAATCTGTGGCAGTCTGAGCTAGGAAGATGGGATAACCGCCCTTTTTGCAAGCTGATCTCCTCGGAGCGGGATGCCCGGGCCAGATGATGTTTGATGGCTCTTTCGTTTTAGCAGCCTTGCTGGCAGGTAACAGGACGGATTACAATTAAACCGGCTATTACTCCACTGTCATATCGTGTTGCCTTTCTCGTCGACGGCGTTCCCTATGATCGGACTTCATCCAAAAGTCATCATCAGCCCCTGTTGATTGCGTCATCGCCCTGGTTCATGCTCAATGCATCTCATTACGAAAAACAGTACTATGCACCTATCACAGGAGCCTGTTTTAGGCGCCTGGCGATGGCATCATCTATCCCGCGCTGGACTTTGGTAGATCTGGCGATGCATCCCTTCGTCGATACGACGCATCCCGCCTGAATCCCACCCAATTTCCCCAATAGTCATGATCCCTCCCCCCGCATCGGGCATATGTACTGTACGGCTGCTGTGGGAATCACCCGTCCGCGCCGCAGTTCGTGTAACGTAGCAAGGGAAAACGAAGCAAGCGTGGGAGTTTTTACGTTCTCACCGTTAGCGCCGAGGGCGACTCCTCGGATTAGGTGGGGGTCTCTTCTCTCTTTTTTTTTTTTTTTCCCGCCTTGTCTTTTCTCTTCCCGCCGTCACTCTCTCTCCACTTGTCTTGTCGAATTTGAGTTGCCAGATCTAGCCTTCGTTCATCGTCTTTTAATCCACTGTAGGGACTACAGACCGTGGGGGGATATCTGCGGGAAGATCTGCTGGAGTACCTTTGCGTGTTCACTCTTGTGATATTCGGGCTCGACTATGCTGGGACGTCTACCTCGTCTCATCCCTCGCTCGTCCAGTACCCTCAGACGACTCATGAGCACATCCCGCACCACCCCACCAAACACAGCAGCTTCCAATCCTAGCTCCTCAATGGCCGCCGCAGACGAGCCTCACACCGCCGCGACGGGCCAGCGGGAAAAGGTGCTCCCGCTGCCGCCGCCGCCGCCGCCGCAGGAGGAGGACAACGACAGCAGCAGGGGCGATGGCGTGACGACGCTACGCGTGGGAGAGTCGCTCCGGCTGGACGCGCTGGGCCCGCTGGTCGTCAACACGGACGGGTCCGTGGCCCGCGTGGGCAACTGGGCGGGGATGACGGACGGCGAGCAGAAGGCCACGCTGCGCCTGCTGGGGAAGCGGAACCAGGAGCGGCTTGCGGTGCTGAGGGACAAGATAGAGGCCGAAGAGGCCGAAGAGGCGGGCGAGGGCGGTGCGGGAAAGACTTGACTGACCCGAGTTGGATCAGGAGAAGCACGGAGTGGTTGACAAAAAAAGACAAAACACACAAAAATGTTAAAGGACCAGGTTACTGGTGTTGATGGTTGGTGTTGAGCTGCAAGTTGCTAACTCGCTTCGACATCGAAATACTAGATTGTACCATATATCGTTTACCCGTTGATATCATTGCAAACAATCAAAAAGACAAGAGCTTTCCCCGATCCCCCTCCTACCACTCCGAGAACTGTTCAACTGTGTATATCGGCGACTCTCCTGGATGCATATGACCATCCACCCACTATCCATCATCTAGAAGTGAGTCTTCTCGCCATCTTCATCTATGCATAACATGGGCAGTCTTCATACCCATCCCAAAGCACATCCCGTCTTGGTACCCAGCTCTTATAATTCAAGCAACAAACGCCCCCGCCCCCCTACCGCAACCCAGACAGCAGAACGCCACCGGCCTCCCGCGTTACAACGCAATTGTCGTCCGTAGATTTCGTGGGCCTTCTGCCATGTTTTATTCTGCCTTGACGGGCTCCGGTTTCGATTGGGGCTTGGCCTTGGCCTTGTCTCCGGTCTGCTTGGACGCGGCGAACTCCTTCCACAGACTGACAATCTCGTCGTTGCCTTCGTTCTTCTCAACGAGGAGGTTCTTGAGCCACTTATTCTCCATCTCGAGTTGTTGTACCTTGCTCTCGAGGTTCGAGACCTTCTCGGACATTTCTTTGGCGGATTTCTCGAGGGCCTGTTCGCGCTGCTTCTTCTTGATGCGGAAGCGGGCGGAAGCAGCCGTGTTGCGCCTCCGCTTGTCCTCCTCAGCAGCATGGCGGGAGGAGTCCTCGAAGTCCAAGGATCGGCCGGCACCGCTGGCATCGCTCTCCGACTTCCGCTTCTCACCAGACTGGGGAGTTGCAGACTGGCCGAAGTGAGCCTGGTGGTGCTGAGTTTGGGGCACCTGGGGATAGGCGGCAGCCGGGTTGGCCTGCATGGACTGGAAGTTCTGGGCGTTGTCCGGGAAGGCGCTCAGGGGGGTAGAAGGATATGCGTTGCCGAAGTCGGGGAAGCTAAAGTCACCTGCCATCGTTCGGTGGTCAGCGAGAGTCGCGAAGACACAACAATCATGACCAGAAAATAAGGATAGTGATAGAGTTGACAATAGGGAACTGAAGAACAATTGACGTCGAAGCAGACGCCTTGAAGACTGGGGAAGAGGCTTGGCCGTCTTAGGAAGACGGCAAGACAAGTGGTAGGGGACAGGGGTGGGCATCGATGTCGTGATCGGTATCGGCAAATCACGAGATATTGCACCATAGGCACCATCCACCCTCCGACCATTTAGGTTCAACCTGCTACCCCAGCCGGGCCACACACTCGAGTGAGCCTGCATCCTAAGACAGCTTTGCCCCAATGATGTACCCAGGCTCGCGTCGCCCGCAAGGGACAGGGTGACCCGAAGGGTGGGGGAATGGGGTAGTTGAGGAGCGGGTGCAGTTCGTTACGCATCACGGACCCAGGCCAATCTGCAAGTTTCCTCGGCCGTCCACTTGAGCGGCATTGGGCGTGTTGGTGGATGACAGGCCGTCAGAAAGGCCGCTGAAACAGAGCGAGCCCAGGTAAGTGCCGTGCGGCACGGACAACAAGTCGGGACGAAGAACCCTAGGATGGATGATCCATACCCGTGTTGCTGGCCGTGGTCGCCACGATGGACAAGATTTGAAAATTCGGCTGGGGATTTGAGAACCACGGAATGAATCAGAACTCACCCTGGATAGAAAAGTCGATATTGTTCAGGTCTCCCATGACAGATTGAGCGGGAGTCATATCCTCAGACGGAGAGGCACTCGGGGGCGCCGCCTCACCGTCCGTCTTGGCGGGATGGGCTTGGTAGTCGGTGTTCTGGCCCGTCTCAAAGTCGAAGAACTGGGTGTTGGTGAACAGGGCGAGATCCTCCTCCATGTTGAAAGGCTCCTCTTGGCCGGCCTCTTGGCGGTTGATGGCGTTGAGGTCCCGGAGGTACTGCGACACGTTGGGGCCGCGGCGACCGTTGTAGCTGGCCATTATGAGATGAGACGATTGGCGTGAGCGAAAATTCGTCGAGCAGTTGACAATGTCAATAATTCCCCCCAGTGGAACAGAAACCCCAGGTTGATCCTCCACTTGCTGGCGAGGTCCGAAGTCCAAGAATCCGTAGGGGGTTGATGATAAGTTGAGGCCGGAAGCGCAGCAAGGCACTCACTCACGCCGTCACTTTTGAGTGATGGAGCGGGGTTTGCGTGGTGGCCTTTTGCGGGACAATTTTGTCACAGGGTGCAGCGAGGCGAAAAAAATCTCGCGACTCGGGCAACAGGAGGCGACGGGCGTCACGGCGGCAGGTCGTCGAGATGCGTCGTTGTAGTCGTTGAATGTCGATGGGCCAGTTGTTTGATCTCTGAGGACGAGAAAGTCGAGATGGACGTTTAGAGAGAGAGAGAGTGGAGGAAGAAGGAAACGTTCGAAGGCGCAAGACGAGCGTACTAGGGCGGGTTTTCAGACTTGTGGATGCGGTGGTCGAGGCCGATTGCTGCCGAAGCCAGAAGCCATGGCGCAGTGGGTGGTACAGTGGGTAGTGCAGTGGGTAGTGCAGTGGGTAGTGGGGGGTTTTTTTTTATAGCGGGCATAGGGCGGCCGGTGTTGGGGTGGTAGCGGTGGTGCGGCTGTAGCGGGTTAGCGATCCCAGCATAGTGTCATCACAGTGCCATCCCAGCCCGCCGTCCATCAATAGATGCAGGGTCTCCTTGCCGAGCAAAGGACGGGAGGGAGGGAGGCAAAGAGAGGGGCGACCTTGGAAACCAAACTGCAGTGCACAGTACGCAGTACAACCCGGAAAAAAGACAAGCAGCAGCATCGGAAGAGAACCAAAATAGGCCAAGGCCACCCGTCCAATCAATGCCCGGCCGGCCCTCGACCATTTGTTGATGCCGGTGGGTGTTCAGTGGGCGTCAGTGGGCGTCGGTGGGCGTCGGTGGGGAGCGCCCCTCCAGTCTGTCCATGATCCGTCCACTCAGTGGCTTCGCGTTGGCCCAGGTTGCTTAACAATCACCCATGGAATGCCTGGGGATCCCCTCTTCCCCCACGTCCATGGCCCGTCCTCCATGGATGGATGACAGTGACACCCGGACTCCTCTCCCAACTCTGTTATTCCGACCTCCGTCAGGGTCGCACGGAGAAAGCACATCCCTGGCTGCGTCAATCGCTGCAAGATGCAACTCTGGGGGTCACCATCCTGGCACGGTTCCCAAATACCCCCGGATGGACAGCGTGAAAGCCCGTACGAACACACCTTCACTTGGTCGGTGTTGTTCCGAGGGACAAAGGGGGCACTCCACCTGCCTGCCTGTTGGCTTCGGGCAAGTCCAGGCCTCCAGGGTCGTCCTTCAACCGATCTGCGAGCCATCGGGTTAAGCTGCCTCTGTTTGTCTAAATGAGGAGGGGCAGACCACGAGGGAGACCCTCCCCGAGCTCAATAGAATGAAGGTAATTAACGCGGTAGGGGCTCGCTAGACATTTTCAACAAAGACCCTGACATGTTTGTAAAAACTCGATTCCTTCTTCCCAAACTCGATCTTATGCCTCCAGTGACGACTCTAGCTCCTTCGTTTGATTTTATATTCACTTCCTTGGACAACATGACTTGCCGAAGGCCCTACCTGCGGCTGTTTCCAGATGTTTTAACCATTCAGATGCGGATCAACAGTCAGCGGAAGTTTTGGTCCTGTTGGTTGGTGAGAAATCCCAGCCTTGGTGCCAAGTCTCGGCGGTAGCGTGTGTCCAAGTCTCGTGGCAAATTCCTTCGGCGTCGCCAAACTTTTGCCTCTAACTCAATAGCGCTTGGATTTCCGAGTTACCGGTCCGGCAACGAACCCTGAAGCGCAGGGCAGGGATTTATCGCGCACACACTTTGGATGAAAACTTTTTCTTCCTCTTCGTCCTGGGTTCACGGTCGCTTCCATCCCAGCAGTGCGAATGTTCTCGGAGCCAAATTTCTGGGACACGAGAAGTAGAACTTCCAACGGCGACAGCGCAACCTCACACACAAGTGACAGTCCCCCACCTGTCCTAAGACACTTCCGCAAAGAGTCATCAGACCAACATGCCAGTGAATCACAATGAAATTGACCCAGACCATGCACACATACATGTGTGTGACACCTCCCCCATGTCCAAACGCGCATGCGAGGCCGGTCTCGAGGAACCGCTCGTGGTCGGCAGGGAGCCCAAAGAGGCGTCGCTGCGTGGGTGGTGGCTTCGTCGTGCGTCGTTCTGTGGTCCTGTCCCCGACTGATTGAGAGACATCATTATGAAATCTCACCCCATCTACCAATCGCCATCACCTGAGCCCTTCAACTCCCCGAGAGGAACGGGGCCCCAACTTCTGCGCCGCTATCTCCAAAAGCAAGCATCCCCATCCTGTGGTTCCTCGCTTGTTAGTCCGGGCTCCGCCTTGAGACTGCAAACTCCCCAGGCTCGCCAGCCTCTGCCATGGGCAATTTGCACCTGGTCAGAACCCCGAAGCCAGATTATTCGTACTCATCCCGCTGGTGTTTGTCACCACTCGTCTGTCTGCCACACCATCCCCCACCCCGTCTTATTGTGCCTGCAACCCTCTCGGTCCGTGGCGGTATTCGCGCATCTGCCGGCCAAGATCTGCACCTGATGGGATGAGAACGTCATGGCCCCTGGTACGCCTGCGTGGGGGGTGTGCCGAGGTTCTCCCCGAAGCTCTTTGCCGGATCCCAACCACAATTCCCTGAACAGTCGCCGATCGTCGACGAGGCGGCCTCGTCAGCGGGGAGTTCATCGCCAACGGCAAATGGATCTCGTGTGCCCTAAGCAGCTCCCCCAAATCTTGCCCCTTGGATGCCTCCACCTCCCTTGGGCCCAAGTGCCATGGGAGTGGGGTAGCGGATCCAACAAGGATTGGTCGACGGTCGAGCCAGGAGGATCAAGCCCAATGGAGTGCGTCTTGCATGCCGCGTCGTGCCATGCCCACGCCTGAGTCGTCCCATCGGCACAGCTGAAATCAGGTAAAACAGCGTACAGCCCACAGGGATTTCAAATGTAAAAGTCTGTACCTGATTTTGCCACTTTGCCGCTGCCAAGCCCTTACCGCTTTATCTAATTGGGTAGTTGAAAGAGAGGTATCTTTGCTAGCATTTTACTATAGAAGATATATTAACCTTATCTCTCTATATATTAGGTCTGTAGGTAACTCTACCAAGCAACTTCAGCTTTATACCTCATTTATATTATTAAATTTATAGCTTTCTAATCTTAACCTTTAACTGTAATAGCTAGACGAGCTGCATGAATGCATTAAGAAACTAGTGGCAGTACTGGTACCTAAATTTCTATGAAAACATGGTATGTACCAAGGTATCTCTACTTGCCATTAGAATTGCATCATGGTAGGGCTTGTACAGACTTCACATTTGAAATCCTTACGGGCTGTAGCCTGCCTCGTTACGGTTTACGTCTACGAGGTGCACAAGGAGAGCTCCCTCAGAGAGTTCCAGAGTTGGAGTGAGCGTTGGTCACGTGATCACTGTCGCTCCACCGCCTTTGCCGGAAGTGAGACAGGACTTGGTGGTCTGTGCGACAATGGGCACTCGTACTGTCGGTTCAAGTGCGGTTCAATTACAACGCGTCTGACGCAAGCAGACGTGTCGCGTGTAAACTCCATGAATACATCAAGCAGAGTCTCAACGCCATTTACCGGGGCGGCTCCATAGTATCATTATCTCAGCCTTACATCGTTGTCACTCAATCAACTCCAGCTCTTGTAGCCTTCTCGGAATAATGGCGCGTATCTCTGTCCCAACCACAGCCAGGTTGCCGTCTTCACTTCGTGTTGACTCTACAAACCCAGCTGTCCAGAAGAGCCTTAATCGCCTGTCTCGCGAGTCGCTAATTTCACTCGCACTTGATTGGCTCGACGACGAGAGTCTCCCTAATGCTATTCCCTACTTGGAGAGGGCAAACAATGATGACGAGGATCCTGATGACATCTACCCCCCGTGCGCGTCTATCGACGAGCTTCATCAGTTATATCTTGATATGCAGCAGCAGAAGGGCTCAAAACGCGATGTCATTAGTCGCATCATCGAAGGCGATTGGCGACACGGATTGACACTGTACCAACTGGCAATGGCGGACCTCGCCTACTTCGAGCAGAATCCTACCTCCCAGAAGTGGTCGGCATACCAAATTCTACCTCTCATGCAACCATCTAGAGGTGGCGACGACAACGATGAAGTTCTCAAAGTTGATCGAAAGAGCCTCACCATCCCCCGGTTTCACCCATCGACATTCCTCCAGAACCTCCAAAACCAGGTCCTGCCTGATGTGAAAACCCACTACCAATTTCACCGACCCAAAGATTTACCTGTTCTGCTCTTGCGCATTTTTGTCATTGACTCGCCATACGCCTCTGACCTGGCCTTGTCAAGTCGCGATGGATCTGGCACTGCTGCAAACTTCGAATCGTCCCGGACGGTCTACGTTGCCTTCCCGGACGGTTCTCCTTCTCTTTACATCACCAAGTCTCAAAGCACTGGCTCCTCCAGTCTGGGCGAGTCGAAAAGCTTGCAAAGTTTGATCGTTGATGGAGTCCCAAAGGCTCTCTCTCGCCCTCAGGAACGATACACGCTCAAGAGCAGTAATCTCACGAGCCGGAACTTGGAGGCCATCCTAGAGAAGAAAGGACCTGGGCGCACAAATTCCGCAGGCGGCGGCTGGAGCATTTATGCCGACGAGAAAAAGAGACAGTCCCCTCTGGATACGGTACTCCCTACTTCACCACTCTCTAGAGGGTCATCAGATTCGGGTGTCGGGCAAAAGCGAGGGATAGATTTGACGCCAGTGCAACGAGCAGCAAAACGTGCCAAACTACTGGCCAAGGCCCGTTTTGGCGACTCTGGTCTCGTCACAGATGGGAAGGGGGTGGAGAAGGTAGAGGTTGTGTTGACAGACTTCTTTCCCTCAACAAGGGCGCTTGTAACGGAGACCGATGATGAGGGAGATAGCGCCCAGGATGGCGCAGGGAACAAGTCAACAAAACGCCGACGAAGCAAGATTGACGCAGTCATTCACGAGGCGAACGACGCCGACGACGACGACGACGACGACGATGATGCTGCGGCTGAAAGCACCAAAGATGCACGTCGATGGGCACCCACTCTCAACGTCTCCTTTCAGGGCACGCACGTGTGGGCTGGTATACGACAACTTGTCGAGGCTGGGATAATTGATGGTGAACGGATACCAGGATGGATGACAGGGGAGGATGGAGTGACGACGGGAGTTGTCCGGCACGGTAGAATACGGGGATACAAGGGCTCCGGTATATGAATGATGGGGCATTGGATCTGGAACGGCGTCTATTCTATCAGTTTCTCTCTATTTGATACCCCGTGCGGAACAGTCTTGTGTCTACAAGTCACCTATACTCGACTCCAAACACCCCCACCGTGTTCCGCCATGCCGCCTCGCAAACCTCCTCGACACTGACACCCTTGATACCCGCCACAATCTTGGCCACGCGCTCAATGGTGCATGGTTCGTTGCGGCCCTTAACCATGGCTCCCTCCTCCCATTTCTCCTTCTTCACGACCTTGAAGCGGTTAGGAACTTCAGGCTCCTTCTTCTGGTTCTTGGACTGCTTGTGCTGCTTCTGCTGTTTCTGTTGCTTGGGCGCAGCCTCTGGAGCGACGGCCGTCCCGTTCGGTTCCGCTTCTATCGCGGACACATCCTTCTTCTCAATGAGGTACTTCCAGCCTTCGTGGCTCGGTCGAACCTCGCACCAGGGTCCGTCAGTCTCAATCATGAGCCGGTCGAGGCTAACCTCCTTCACGACGGCGCAATTCTCAGCCGTCTTGAAGCTGCAGCCGTTGATGCCGATATATAGTCCCAGGTCCATCAACTCGTGCACTTCTTCAGCGGTCCCTGTGAAGCTATGAACGACGCCCCCTTTCTCCAGCCTCTCCAGCTTCTCTCCGAATGCCTCCTTGAGCAACCTCACGAAGTCGGCATGTGCAGCTCTCGAGTGCAGGAACAGGGGCAACTGAGGACTCAACGAGGCGGCGACTTTCAGTTGTGCGGCAAAGGAGTGTCGTTGGATGGCCTTGGAGCAATAGTGTAAACGGTCGTAATCAAGACCAAATTCTCCCATAGCAACTAGATGCTGCTTATCTGAGGCCCGGGCCTCGAGGACCAGGACGGTGAGATCAGCGACCAGCTTCTCTGTCTTTTCGGCGTCCGGGGGATGCTCCTCCGAAACTGGTGCTTCCGGGTCCGGGTCGCATGGAGTTGTGTGTTCAGATTCGTGGGAAGGGCCGGCAGCGCTAAAGACAGCGCTGCTACAGGGGTGAATACCAGCAGTCGTGAAGACAGTCCCAGCTATAGATATAGGTTTCAGTTGCTAGTTCTACGCAAGAGAATGGGGAGGAATCAGAATGGGCTCACGATATCCGTCGGCGAGCTGGAGAGCATCGCGAGAGTTGGCCAAGTCAGAACCCGTGACTATGAGTTTCGAGCAGCCCACTTCACGAGCTCTGCCAATAACACCAGCGAGGTCGTCGGGGTGCCGTTGCTTGCCATGGTATTGGCCTCGAAAGATGGGATCCGACAGGTTGATGCCGATCTACTAGACGGGGTTCAGGTGTAAGTCAACCAAAGTCTCCACACGTGAAGTTTAGATTAGAGATGGATGTACGTACATCGATATATCTGGGTTTGTAGCTCCCATTTGAGGCACTTGCGGGCTCAGATCCCGACGGAGTTGAAGCCATGGTTATACTTCTCAAATTTGCAGCTTGGGATCTGAAGCAAGTATTGTGGGCTGAGGTTCGCAGGAGAAATCTTCGTAAAATCATGAGTTTAGCTCTCAACAACGGCCGTTGAGTCGCTAACGGGCAGCAAAACCATCAGGATTCAAGAGTCGCACAGGGAGTTACAGGGATTACTAGTTCATTGATTGTCCCTCCAGATTGGACTCCATTCCTTTTGTTTCCTCAGTCATCGATTACGAGAGGTTGGCCCGTGGACTTGCCAAGACTTTCAATTAATAATGGTACTCAGGCTCACGTGACTCCGCGCACCAGTACAAGGTCCCTACCCCACCATGTCAAAGCTCGGTGACCAGGGGACGCGGCGACGCGATATCGAAGTAGGATGTTGAGGATTACGGTTCCCAGGACAATTACAGGAGTTACGGCGAAATCCGATACTCTGGCCGACTTCCTGAGCGTGGAATGGGCCCGAATGGTTTCGGCTTGAGCCGCAATCGGCGGATTGTTGCATGGGCGCGGAGGTTGTCTCAGGTTGGAGGGCAGGGAGTTTAATGGATTTACCGGATGCGCTTGATTGTTGTCGCGCTAAAAAGTTGGCGTCGCGTGCAGAAAGACGCGTCCCTTAAAACCTCCCTCAACCATCCCCCCAAAACTTGCATCCCACATCCCCTCGACAAACCACTGCAACTACCTTGGACAATACCCATCCTGTCTCAAGCGACCAACTCTCTCTTCAACATCATCTTTTCTTCCAACTGCCCTATTTGACAGGGAAAAGAGCCTTGCATCAACTTGCGTCCGGTTCATCCCGTCCTCCCCGCCTACCTCTCCTCCCTCCTTTCCACTACCCATCATGTTCGTCAGAAAGCGCGGTATGTCTCGCCTGACTCAAAGCCACTCCGTTGCATACTAACTGTCAACAAGATGGACGCCAGGAGCGTGTCCAGTTCGACAAGATCACCGCCCGGGTATCCAGGCTGTGTTACGGTCTAGATATGGACCACGTTGATCCCGTTGCCATCACCCAGAAGGTTATCTCGGGTGTCTACGGTGGTGTGACTACTGTTCAGTTAGATGATCTTGTAAGTCTTGTGAGATCCCCACCGAAACTGCAGCTCACTGACCTTGTTTTCAACAGGCTGCCGAGACTGCTGCGTACATGACAGTTACCCACCCCGATTATGCCATCCTTGCGGCTCGCATTGCCGTTTCCAACCTCCACAAACAGACCAAGAAGCAATGGTCTACTGTCGTCAGCGACCTTTACCACTATGTCAACGAAAAGAACGGACGGCCGTCCCCCATGATCTCCAAGGGGACATATGAGTGCGTCATGCGACACAAGGAGGAGCTAGACTCTGCCATCGTCTATGACCGTGACTTCAACTACCAGTACTTTGGCTTCAAGACCCTGGAGCGATCTTACCTTCTGAAGATTGATGGCAAGATTGTTGAGCGACCGCAGCACATGATCATGCGTGTGTCTGTTGGTATCTGGGGTGACGACATTGAGCGCGTCCTGGAGACCTACAACCTCATGTCCAGCAAGCTATTCACCCACGCCTCGCCAACCCTCTTCAACGCTGGCACCCCTCAACCCCAGCTGTCTTCTTGCTTCCTAGTTGACATGAAGGAAGACAGTATTGATGGTATCTATGACACCCTCAAAACCTGTGCCATGATTTCCAAGATGGCTGGCGGCATCGGTCTCAACGTGCACCGAATCCGTGCCACCGGATCTTACATTGCCGGCACCAACGGTACCTCCAACGGCGTTATTCCCATGCTTCGTGTCTTCAACAACACTGCTCGATACGTCGATCAGGGTGGTAACAAGCGACCTGGTGCTTTCGCTATTTACCTCGAGCCCTGGCACGCCGACGTATTCGAGTTCCTGGATCTGCGCAAGAATCACGGCAAGGAAGAGGCCCGCGCTCGCGACCTGTTCTTGGCCCTTTGGATCCCCGATCTTTTTATGAAGCGTGTTGAGAAGAACGGTGACTGGACTCTCATGTGCCCTAACGAATGTCCTGGACTTGCTGATTGCTACGGTGATGAGTTTGAGGCACTGTATGAGAAGTACGAGAAGGCTGGCAAGGGTCGCAAGACTATGAAGGCCCAGAAGCTGTGGTATGCCATCCTGGAGGCTCAGACCGAGACCGGTAACCCCTTCATGCTCTACAAGGACCATTGCAACCGCAAAAGCAACCAGAAGAACCTGGGCACCATCCGCAGTTCCAACCTCTGCACCGAGATCATTGAGTACTGTGCTCCGGATGAGGTCGCTGTCTGCAACCTCGCATCCCTGGCTCTGCCCTCCTTTGTCGACTACAACGAGGGCTGCTACGACTTCCAGAAGCTGCACGAGGTCACTCAGGTGGTCGTCCGCAATTTAAACAAGATCATCGACGTCAACCACTATCCCATCATTGAGGCTCGCAACAGCAACATGCGTCACCGACCCATTGGTGTCGGTGTCCAGGGCCTTGCCGATGCCTTCCTTGCTCTTCGCATGCCCTTCGAGTCCCCGGAGGCTCGTGAGCTGAACAAGCAGATTTTCGAGACCATCTACCACGCCGCTCTGACGGCCTCTGTGCAACTTGCCAAGGAGGAGGGTCCTTACTCTAGCTTCAAGGGCTCCCCGGCCTCTGAAGGCATCCTCCAGTTTGACATGTGGAACGTGAAGCCCTCGGACCTTTGGGACTGGGAGACTCTCCGTGAGCAAGTCAAGGAGCACGGTATTCGCAACAGCTTGCTCCTCGCCCCCATGCCCACTGCCAGCACTTCCCAGATCCTGGGCAACAACGAATGCTTCGAGCCCTACACCTCGAACATCTACCAGCGACGTGTTCTGGCTGGTGAGTTCCAGGTTGTCAACCCCTGGCTCCTCAAGGACCTGGTCGATATGGGCTTGTGGTCGGATGCCATGAAGAACCGCATCATTGCTGAGAGTGGTTCCATTCAGAACATTCCTAACATCCCGGACGACATCAAGTCGCTATACAAGACGGTGTGGGAGATTTCTCAACGCCAAGTCCTCCAGTTGGCTGCCGACCGAGGCGCCTTTATCGATCAGTCTCAGTCCCTCAACATCCACATGAAGGACCCCACTATGGGCAAGATCACCAGCATGCACTTCGCAGGCTGGAAGCTCGGTCTCAAGACCGGCATGTACTACCTTCGCACCACGGCCGCCGCTGCTCCCATCCAGTTCACTGTTGATCAAGAGGCGCTCAAGATTGCGGACAGCAACGTCAGCCACGGCAAGACGTTGAAGAAGCGGGCTCCTCCCTCAGGGACCAGCTACATGTCCTCGCCGTCTGCCGTTCCCCGCGAGGTGGCTGCTGGTCGGCGAGATGGCGCTTTGGGCAACTCTATCAAGTCCAATGGCATGCCCACTCCTACCGCCGCGCCTCCTTTGGGCAAGGCGCCCAGCATGAAAGCCGATGTTGATGAGGGTGGTAGCCCCAAGACTCTCCCTACCGAGCCCGCCGAGAAGATCAAGGACGAGGAGCTGAGCCTGAAGAAGAGCAACCAGTCTGAGGATCAGGATGAAGACAGCGAGGAGCGTGAGCGCGATATCTATTCGGAAGCCGTGCTAGCCTGTAAGTTACCAGCCGTCCAGTCACAACAACGGAACGAGATGCTAACCAGTCTGGATAGGCTCCATTGAGAACCCCGAGTCCTGTGTTATGTGCAGTGGTTAAACAGTCCGCTCCAATGTCGCAGCGGAGATTGTAATTATGATTGTCGATGAGATGAACACGACGGCATGGGTAGGGAAAGCATGATGTTAGGTACAGAAGGGTAATTTGGTCTGTTTTATTGTTTGGCGACTAGGCATCTCAAGGGTTGTGATTGATCCCCTCAAGTTTGTGCTGGAGTAGGTAGGCTCTCAGGATAACCGGGCCGTTTCCCGGGATCGATTAGTTTTGCGATATTTGTACGTTGAGCTATAGTATCTTAGATGTTGATTAGTATTAACGCTTGCGCGTCTCCCAAAAGACGGAGTTGATCTGAAATCGTTGTGCGTTTCTTCGCGAGATGTAACTACAGTGGTTGGAATGGATTCATCGTCTGTGTTTCTCTTGACTTCTATCCAGAGTAGGTAGGCAGTGAAATCCCAATCTCGGGCCGTAGCCTACATTGGGTGCATGTACAGAATAGAGGCGCGGGAGCGATAGCGTGACGTAGACGAGGCTATCGGGTGAGTTAAGAGGAGAGACCAGCATTGGCCAATAGCAGCGGCTCGGGCCAGTGGTCTCGGCCGCTCTTTAGGGGCGGTGTGGATCTGAATGGTGTTTTGGGTGCTTCATCTGCTACGGACGAGGCTGGTACAGATGCGGACTGGCTGGACCTGTCGAGCTGAAAAGTAATTAGATGTGATTCGGCCTGCGGCTAGGCCTTGGTTGTGAGTCCAATCGCCATTACCCCTTGCCTAGACCTAGTTTGGTCTCGAGGCGCCGGTTTCTCTCCCTCTGGTGAAGCGCCAGTCCGTTGCCAAATGAGAGGGTGTTGGATGTATGCGTGGTTGGTTAGTCGGGCGGTGCCACCGGAGCAGAAACGGAAGTGGCACTGGAAGCGACGGATGCTGGTGACGCAGCGGGGGACGCATGTGTCGGTAGGCGAAGTCACGCCAAGCAGCTGAAGATGGACAGACGTAGCAGTCTACTTCGTAGGTTAGTTAGTCTACTGCAGAAGTAGAATGGTGATGACTGTGGATGGCTTGCATTAAAGGATACACAAGTGATGCGCACGACGGAAAAGATGGTGGCACAGTTGCGTGTCCGCGTCGTCCGCGTGTCTGAAGTCGGGGATGGGCGCAGTTTGTGCAACGACAAGATTGCCGCTTCGTTTCAGCGGCAGACCAAGCGTTCCGTCTTTCAGTAATTTGAGGGTTACGTCGGGGTGGCGATGGGGTCAGAGAAAGAAACCAGCCACACTGACTGAGCTGGCAGGGCTATCAATTCGTTTGGGAGGGCAAAGTGGCTGTTCCAAGTCTTACACATGACGATATGCGAGGACCAGAAGTATCACATATGAGGCGGCTCGGGTGACTTTCCCGTGCAATGACGATGAGGAGAGGCGCAAGTTTGTGATGAGTAAAGCATTTAATTGGAATTGGTCCGGTTATCCGTAGTCAAACACTGAAGGAGATGAAGCCGTTCACGGCGGTCGACAAAGCAATGGCGCAGATCAAAATCAATGCTGAATAGAAGGAGATAGGCCATCGCGCGCCTAGTTAGAGGTAGACTTGCTGACTGCCTAGTATTCGTACTTCGTACTTGGAACGGTGTACCGTAGTCTAGAACCTTTTGTGTTTTGTGGCTCCTTGTCGCGTCCTGGGGTCAAAGTTAGGTCTGACCATTCGATTTTGCTCATGACGACGAAGAGTCGGGCCACGGTCGATCCTATGACATCAGGTCCCGCCAGTTGGCCAGGCCCCCTGGGCTCTCTTGAACTGTGTCGTTTCTCTATAGCTCCAGCTGTCTGTGGCTCTCACAATGGCCCCAGTTGTGGCTACCAGGCCTGCCAGAGCCACCCGCCAACAGCTGAACAGGGGGTTGGAGGGAGGCCCAGCCAGTTTCCAAGTCAAGAGTGAAGTGTGTGTGTGGAGTAATTAGCGGATAACCAGCGCATCGTTTCGGGCAGATGAGGACGCAGAGACGCAGGCCTCTCAGAGCTCGCTAAAAGACGTGTCTTTTGGAAATATGCTGGAGAAACCGGTTGGGAGAATATCATAACAAAAACAAGTGACAGGAACTTTCAAGATTCGTCACAGCCCAGGCAGTCAAGGGCAGATTACGTCGGAGGTTGGCTGGAGATGGAACACAGACATGGATGAAATCTTGGATGGTAAGAAAGCCCAGAGCGAATCGGGGGGCGGTTGCCAGGAAACCGGAAAGGGGTGGGTCAGTTGGAGCAACCTCAGTGGAGGGAAGTGGGGAGAGTGCATCCCAGGCTGGCAAGGGCAAAAGGCAGGAAAACTGGCCCATTGTCCAATCGGAGAACGCCGTGGCTCATCGGCCGACAACAACTGACCTCATTGAACCTCGCACCCCCGCTGCAGCTAACAAGCTTGGCTGGCGGTGGCAGCTCGCTCACTCTCTTGTCTCTTGTGCGTTGTGCTCTGGAGACTTGGCCAGGCTCTAGACCCGCGTCGATCGTCCTCAATCAATGCGATAAGTTTGCTTTGCTTTTGGCGGCCCCTGCCCCCCAGCTCCTCCTAGTCACACACTTGTTTTTGCCTGCGAAGACCGGGAAGAGGGCCGGGAAGCGGGCGGGCAGGCGGGCAGGCAGGCACTCTAAGCAAGACTGGTGATAATCTCAGTGCTGGGATTACTTCCTGCCGTATGAAGTACAGTCCTCGATGCTGGGCGACCTGGGTGCTGTGGCAGGAATCACACACTTTTGGCCTGTGGGTCAGTGTGCTCGTCATCCCCTTCCCTTGTGCCTCCTCTGGGGCTGTTGTTGGACTGGGAAGGAACTGGGTATCGCTACTGCTGGGCATTGTATTCAAGTTCGCACAGTGGATACGGAGTACTGTGGCATTTGCGACGGGAACCGACGTTGAACTGGCAACACCAAGAGGGTGCGCCTGCAAACTCTCTGGCGGCCTCTGCCGTGGAGGCGGAAATCGGCAACTACCAGCCCGAAGCCTTTACGCCGCCTGTTTAAACCTGTGGAGTATGATTGAGGTGAAGGGTGCCCAAAGAACTTCGTGCTTGTCAAGATGTCTCAGGCCCCGAACTATCTCGGGAGCACTCTCAAGGAGATTTTTGTAGGAAAAAATATTCTTTGATAGCTTGGGACCGAAAGACCAACCTCTCCAGAACGGGCAAGGGTCAGTTTCCCCGTTGACGCCTCGCCCGATGGGCACAGGCAATTCCGTCTAGCGTCCGGTGGCTGGTGGGTCCGATTTGGCGATCTGGCGTGGGTACTGGGTAGAACCGCAGGTGCATTTTCGATCCCGCCCCAGCAAAACCCAGCTTGCTTCAGCTCATTCTTCTGTTTCTCGCTGCGGGCCAACAACAGGGCATTGGCAAACGTGCGCAACTCGCGTGGATTCACGCGTAGCATGACCTCACGCACATGGGCCACGGCAGGCCAAAGAGGCCGGCCTGCGTCATGGCAATGGATTATGTGGCATCGTCGATGCAGTGAGCCCCGACCAAGGGAAATTGTCTGGTAGGACGAACTACCATCATACTACGTACAAAATACTACTTACCACTAAGCTACTTACACCACCTGCACAGTACCTTACCCAAAAGTTATTGATACTCGTGCGAAGTGAGGGCTGCAAACGGACCCTCGGCTGCGGCTCTTGCTTTAACCTTGCTTCTTTTGTTTTTGTCCATCCTGATCTCATCCCAGACACCCCCAGTCCACCTCCACTCCAGCCCCTGCGCTCATCGATTTGTCCCCCATCAACCGAACTTCTTACAGACTCACAACACTACGTAGTGAGGTCCTAGCTATTAGTGCCCCCGCACAGCTGGGCAGGCATCAGTGGCGTGGGGATGGAGCTCTAGCCTCTCCACTACTCCAGGGACGGCCGTCTTGTTGGTGTATCTCGTAGTTGCAACCTGAGCGTTAGGCCAGCCTCCCGACCTCTCTGCTCCTGCTGAGTGCTAGTCAAACAGACGGCAGACCCTGATGCGAATGCGGATGAGCAGGTCGGCCCATCCCATGTCGTACCTTCCCTGGCAGACCGCCATACGTAAGGTATCCTGGCTCAAGTTCCCACGGGCAGCTGGCAGGCCTGGAAGTTGGCAGCTGGCAATCGGCAACCAGCCGCCGCTAGACGTTGCTGGGCTCCTTCCTTCTTACCTTTAAAGCTCCTCACCCACCCTGATTCACAACACCTCTGCCTCAATATTTTCTCCCTGCACCTTCACAACTCCTCACCTACACACTTCACGCTACGCCTCGCCTCATCTTCAGTCAGCCCGACTTCGTCTCACTCGCAACGACATCACCCTCGTTCAGCCGCGTATCAATACCAGGTAAGCCTCCATCGCTCAAGCTCCTCTTCATCGTCCTTGTCATTCTCTCCCTCGACATCGTGGCGCTCGTCTTCCGCCACGCTCCCTCATTCCAGCCCATTTCTTTTGTACCCCTGCGCTAAGGATGTTGGAACTTCACGGCTTACGGCCCACACCGTGTTCCCGAGCCTTGTGCGGTCCCTCTCCCTCGCTCATCCTCATCTCTCGGTACTGCCGTACTCCGGGTGCTACCGCCCCTTGCCTTGTCTCACACAAACATCACGGTGCCTTACAAGCTGCAGGCCTCCCTACATGTCTCTTTCTTTTATTCCTAACCTCCGTCCTCTTCCTTGCCTCTGATTCATTGCTCTCATCCACCACCAATTCGCCCACCCAGTTCGAACTACCCTCACACTCCTCATCCGCTTTCCAACAACCCCTACTCGTCCTCTCCCGCTTCATTGAACTGACCTTACCACCGCCAACCAGATTTTTGAATCTTCAACGAGTCGTCAACCAACCCTACTGTCAAGATGAAGTCCGTTTTCTTCGCTGTTGCCAGCCTGGCTATCGCCGTTGTTGCCCAGAGCGTCGGTGACCTTCCTGAGTGTGGTGTAAGTTCCATCTCCAGCTACGCAGCTGTTAGCAACCACTAACTCCCAATCAGCGAACCTGCGCCAACAACATGCTCGGTTCGGAGAAGTCCACCGAGCTCGGATGCGACACTGGCGACCTTGCGTGCCTTTGCACTAACCGAAACTTTGTCTATGGCCTCCGAGATTGTTCCGCAGCTATCTGCAGCGGTGACGAGGCTTCCCAAGTTGTCGCCTACGGCATTGAAGTCTGCAAGAATGCTGGTGTCGCCATCACTACGGATACCAATTCCAAGAGTGGAAGCTCTGCCAACACTGGAAGCTCTACCAACACTGGAGGCTCTACCAACACGGGATCCGCCGGCTCCAATGGTGGTTCCGTAAGTAGCTCGCACACCTTCTGTTCATATTGTTGCTAACCCAAGCGAAAGGCTACTATTTCGACCATCTTCAGCGTCATCACGTCCGGCGGCTCCACCATCACCTCTGCTGTTGAGACCACCACTCTTGGTTCTGGCAGCGACGAGACTGAGACCTCTTCGGGAGCGTCTGCTACTGGCGACCTTTCCACCTTCACCAGCGTCTTCACCAACAGTGAGGGTGATGTTTCAACTTCCGTTACGACCATTACTGGCGTCGCTACCGCCGCCGACGTCTCCACCTTCACCAGCGTCTTTACCAACAGCGCTGGGGATGTCTCAACCTCTGTTACTACCATTACTGGTGCTGCTACCGATGACGTTTCCACCTTCACCAGCGTCTTTACGAACAGCGACGGCGATGTTTCGACCTCGGTTACAACTGTGACCGGCACTGCTACTGAGACATCCGACTCTGACTCTTCGGCTACCACCGATGAGACTGATACCGCCACTGCCACTGGCAGCTCTACCGAGTCTGGCAGCTCTGACTCGGCCAGCAGCACTTCATCCGACAACGCTGTAAGTGTTCATCTCTGACGTGCTCTATTTCCTCCCATTAACAGCTTCCTAGGGTCCCCAGAAGACTGCTGCTCCGGTTGCAATGCTTGCCGTCGCTGGCCTCGCCGCTTTCCTTCTCTAATTGAGGTGGTATTCACGCACATTTGATGTTTTACGTTGCACATGTTTGATACATAATACCCGCCTGTACCTCCAATCTTTTGGACCCCTTTATCATACTCCTCGTGCAGGGGCCCGGACTCAAGACGATCTTCGGCGCATGGAACGCATAAAATGAGGTGAATGGACATGGTCAACTCGGGTCTTTTGAGGGTTAATGATGCATATGGTTTATCTCTCGTCTTTCTAATGGAAAAATGATGAAATGCACGGCAGTGGATGGGGATCTTTTGGACGGCTTTTTCTCTGGTGTGGGGGCATGGACTCGAGGATGATAAAAGGGCAACTCTGATCATGTCAACCTGTGACACTACATCTTTCATTCTCTTGTCCTTTGGGAGTGTGATACTCGTCCCACAGCCTGGCCTTGATGTGGGTTCTGCTTCTTCGCTCTCATTGAAGCACATTAATAGATAATTTTGGCACACACAATTTGTACGACTTCCCCAGTGACTCTAATGATGTTGTTTGTAGAGTGAGCTGCACTGATCAGTGGCAAGAATTCGCCAATATCTTCGATCACTCACACACAAGTCCTGGATGGTTATTTGTATTGCTTGTTTTATTTTGTCTAAGTATGGTAGTGAGGCTTAAGAGTTCCTCGATATACTTTCCAATGATGAACGCTCCCGTAATTACCAATGCAAATCAAACTCAATTTCCCACTTCATTTCGACGCCAACCTAATAGTACGCAAATAGAACACATTCAGTGTTTAGTGACGCATGGACTTGCCAATCTCACTCTTCCAGTCCTTGGCGCGCTCGAAACCGTTGGAGTGAGTCTGGTAATCGAATAGGGCCTTTGCCACCTCCTCCTTGGAGGTTACGACGAAGGGGCCATACTGGACAATGGGCTGGTCGAGAGGGATACCGGCAATAAGTGTGAGGCGTGCGGGCTTAGACGCACCGGCATCGACCTCGAAGTGGACAATGTCGCCCTCAGGCTCGAAAACGATGTTGTGAAATTGCTCAACAACGCGGCGCTGATCCTCCTTGCCAACAATAATGTCGCCCTCAAGGGTATAGGCGAATGCGTTCCAGTTCTTGGGAAGAGGCTGAGTGATCTTGCCACCAGGGCGGATGGTGATGTCAAGGATCCAAACGGGGGTGTAGGCGAGGTCTTTGACCGAGTCAATACCATGGCTCTGGCCAGAGATGACCTTGACGGTGACGCGGGAGTCGTCGACGTCGATACTGGGGATCTCAGCGGCCCGGAGGTCACGATAGCGAGGTTCACAGTTCTTGAGCTCCTTGGGCAAGTCGACCCAGAGCTGCAGACCGACATTGGCGCTGCCGTCGGCATTTTGTCGGGGCATTTCGGCGTGAATCACACCTTTTCCCGCCGTCATGAATTGAAGGTCACCGGCGGATAATGTACCACGGTTGCCTGCGAAGTCCTCGTGGTCGACGCCGCCCTCGAGGAGGTACGTGATAGTCTCCTGGCCACGGTGGGGGCTGCGCAAAAGAATGGTCAGTGTCTGTTTTGGTGGTTTGGTCGCGGGGCTAGCGGAAGACAAATTGCTTCAGAAGTGCGTGACTCACTGATCGGGGAAGCCAGCGCCGGGCTTGATGGAGAAGTGGTCCAGCATGAGGAAGGGTGTGAAGTTGCGCAGCTGGGGCGTGCCGATGGACCGGCGAACGCGAGCGCCTGCGCCCTCAGCCTGCTCGACGGCCAATATGACCTTGCGGATTGCTCGCTGGACAGACATTTCGGTTACGACGAGGTGATGATCTGGATGCTGGTGCTGGTTGTGGTTGGTGTTGACTGTCTGGTCGGTCTGCGCGGCGAAGGGATATAGGTTGTTGCTGGTCGCGTAGTGATTGACAAACGCAATTGTGGTGATCACGGAGTCTCGAAGTTGGTTCTGAAAGAGGACAGTGGTAGCCAAAGCAATGAAAGCAGAAATGATGATATTTCGTGAAAGCGACATGAGATTTGAGACCGCGGGGTCGAGGGGGTTTATATACGGATGGGAAGAATTGGAGATCGAGGGGCTAAGGGGCTGGTGCGATGCAAGATGGTACTGTAATGTGGGAGAACCCTTCTAAGAAGAGGGAAAACATTGCGTTAGAAATACAACGAAGGCTCTGGGCGTCGCCCGTCGTCAGTTTGCCCTTGAGGGAGCCACATTTTCTGACGATGTTGGCGGGGATGGAGGTTTAGTCACAGTTACATCAGCAGCACGGCGGTTGCGAAGCCATGTTTTCGAGGGCGCTAGCGACGGAACGGGGATGGCCGCGGGGAATTACTAAGGGTGACGAGATGGTTGGTTGGGACCGGCTTATGGAATCGCATTTAGAATGCTTTGAGGGTTGTTTGTCGAAGCTGTCTTGTGGGTCATTCGTCCTTGGCTCTGGTCCCAGAGGGATGGACAAGGCATATTGAGATGGCAGGGCTGATGAGCTAAGTATTTGCTTAGTTGAGCTCTGGAATACTTGGATGAACGTCTATTGATTAATTCTGACAAAAGACGTCAAATGCCTAGGTCCAACCCAACATGGCATGGACAAGAAAATTCTAGAAATAGCTTTGCCATCGTTCATCCAGCTATCCCGTACCCCAGTACTGATCCAAGTTGTTTCGCTATATACTTCTTTATCCTCATTAGCTGTGGTAGTACTGGCCAGCCTTACCAAACTCGAGGCGGGAAGGTGCGCCATTCATCGCATCTACTTACCCTAAGGTAAAGCACCACTGATAAATTCAACTTCTTCAACGTCACGTCGTCTTCAGCATCCTCCTCCTCCTCATCACCAACACCCACGATCAGCCATAAGACCATCCACCGAGTGTACATGGCTCCATTCTAGTGGTCGTCACTGAGCTCTCGACGTCACGTATCATGGCCAGAAACCCCCATTGCTGTCTTCTCCTATTCTCCCACGTCGACATGACAAGACCCTTCACCTGTAGGTAAGCTTTTCGAATCACATGAAGCAATAACAATACACTCGCTATCGTCCAGTCCCACACGCTTACCCTCCTCCAATAGCCAGATTCGTGTACACGAAAAAACACCCGTGACCGCCAGCTCCTTCTCGGTACCCGGTATCTAGACTGCCTCAAGATGCTGTCACATTAGACGTTGACCATTGAAATTCCAAGCATCGCCCAGCGCAGAAATGCCTTGGCACTCTTTCCGTGTGTTCAACAATCAAGCCTCGGCTCGGTTGATGGGGCAGCTGTGTATAAATACCAGTTCGAGTGCCCATTTCGACGATCATGGATTGTGTTGCACACGATGAACGCAGCAAGGACGCAACCCTTACGGAGAAGCCCCAGTTCCCCCCAATGGAAGCTACCAAACAAGTCGTGACGAAAACCATGCACGCCAGGAGTTGCAGCCAAACAGGTGCCCTCCACGCTCTCCACGCTGCAACCCAAGCAGCTCGGTACCAAGGCGCCAATGAAACCAAACCGAGCATCAAGGGGTGGTGAGTAAACGTCACCGCATATTTCAATCAACCGAGGAACAAGAAAGAGATGGGGTTAAATCTCGTTCGCTGTTCGGAGTGCATCTCCCGGGACACAACTAAACCTCTGAGCCTCCAGTCATCGAATCAACAAATCGAGCCAAACCATGTTGCTCTTACGTGCAACCTTCTTCAGGTTCAACCAAATGTCTCCCTCTAACCAATGGGTAGTCTAGTTAGAGCAATTGCATATTTGCCTTCATTCGCTTGAAGAGCAACTGGTTGGTCGGGTCAGCCCCGCTCTAGCTACGACTACAACTAAACAATGGCGCATTTGTAAAGGTTGCACATCTTGCGGAGAAAATACACTCATCAAGTTTATATCTGGTCGGAAAATGGAACGACCGGCTCGATCTACATGCTGCGATGTGATCTGCCGCGGGGAGAAGTTTACCTCTAGGCGGCCTCTACGGCTTACAGAGGTATGTTTTACATCCCGGCTTTTCGGCTTCAAGATTCTACGAGATTGCAACTCACTTATTAAGCCGCCACGGAATGAGACCTCGAGGCGTATACTCGAGAAACGTTATAACGTAACACACTACGCAGATGGCGATTCAACGGTCTCTCTTTTCAAACGTCTGGGATAGGTGCGTAGTGAGATTCCAGGCTAGTGCGCCGTTGAAGTCGTTGAAATCGAACGGCTTGTCGGGTCTCATTGTCAATCATGCCGAATCGAAGACGTTCACGAACAGTTAGCATCCACATCAAAATTTGAGCGACAGCATCATTTCGACATGCACTTGCGGGCTTTTTTTTTTCATCTCTCGTTATGCCGGGAATTAGGAATGTTGGCGTCCTCAAGGTGCGCGGGACACGGATGAGATATAATTTCTCATCAATCCAGAGCCAGCATAGTCCGGACCGGCTGCGACCTTTACTACCTGTGCCAGAAGATGCATATGACACGACCCAAGCAAGGGCGGGCATCCGAGATGATCGGTCTCGGTTCGCGCACCGCGTTCTTTAGGAATCGATTTGAGAACCGAAGCAACGGCCACGCGGACGGCTCTTGGTCTTGTCTGTACTGGAGGCTTTCATGGAGGCCCTTTCGGAGGCCCTTTTGTTGAGTCTCATGGCATCATGGTAATATATTGCGAATGCAACTGCGGAGAGACGAGCCAATGCGCGTGACCCAAACTGGCGGAGAGCATTAAGGGGCTCAGCATCTGACGAGCGAAAGCGGGATGAAGGGATGAGACGACGACACCTCGCCCAACATGCCACTATTGTTGTTCTGCTTCAAGCTAGGTATGTCGTTGCATCGCATCGGCATGAAGTCCGGAGAAGGAGTGAGGATCCAGTGCCGAGACCTGGGATTGTCGGGCATTGAGTGGCTCGGGAGGAAGTCGGGAGAGGGGAGGACGCTTTTCCCTTTTCCCTGTTCCCTTGACCTCTGACCTTGTCATATGGCGATCGTGTCTCGAGTTTCTGTCGATTCTTGACATGTGAAGGTGGCTACCACAGCGTGAGTGGGCCCCTAGGACTGAATGACTTACCGGGGGCTTTAGGTGCGTTTCTCTACCACGCTACGGGTCAATCATGGATATTGGACGTTGAGTGCAGGGGAAAACGATTCGCGTCCCGACTTACGGGCATCGGAGGTACGGCCATGGGGCGAATCCATGAAGGTAATGCGACAAAAAGAACGACGGAGGGAAAATCAGAGGCCTGGGAGTTCAGGGCCTAGGGCTAACCGATACGAAGGACGCGACGACTTGGGTCCGTTTCTCTTTTTGGGTGCTTGGCTCCCGGGCGATGGTCTATGTCGATCTCGTGCTCTTTATCGACGAAGTGCAACCGCGGCAGAAGCAGAGGGGCGAGTCTCTTATCAGTCAGGACTAAGAATTTTTAGATTTGACCATGTTGGGTTGCGAGCAGCATGCGCCGGAGCCGACGGAGTGCTGTAGTCTCCAATGGATATCTATGCGATGGCGAAAGGGGGAAACCAGCAACCCGGTCGTTTTTCGTGGCAGACAGACACGCCAGATACGGGGATAGAGGCAAGAGAGGCTCTCTCTCTTTCGTCTTTTCACCTGCGAAGGACTCGGTCCTCATTCATGGTCTGTCTACTTGTATGATGCCGGGTCCGCTCGGCCGCCAGGGTGTTAAACGCTACGGCGCTGTACGAAGCACGGCCCATGCATGCTGTGCGCCATAATCCATGGAGGGAATGTCGTTTTAACACCACACGAACCGATGCGGGCTGCAAGAAGACATCCAGAGATAAGCCGTAAGTTAGATTTGAGGCGCAACTGACAAGCCACTGACTGGCAGTCTGGCAGCCACTGAGCTTGCGAGGCGCACACATGCAGACGCAAAGGCAGACCCGGGGACACCTTCTTGGGCATAGACGAAGTAATTATGACGAATACCTACCTACCTAGGTGAGGGGAATACTCAAGACTGTTACGCGGATGTTACAGCCCAGGGCTTTTTTTTTTCTATGTTCAGCACAGCATTGCGGCACAGCCGCCATGGCAGATTGAGGCGGTATGGTGGTATGTGGGATGAGGGATGAGGTATGGTGGTACGGGAGTAAGGTTGGTTGGTCACTGGTGGTGTTATCCTGCGATTTCACAAGCCGGGCAGCCATCCTGGAGGAGGAGGAGTTTTCGGACATCGCTTCGAAGACGACAGAGAGGAAACCATGAGGACAACGACGGCAATGACTGCCAGTACAGGCGATGAGGGTCTTGGCCGAAAAGACGCAAGCAGAGGCCCCTGGAGAGTCCACCCGTCCCGTCCAGCGTCGCGATCGGATAAAGGAAGCATCACGCATGGATTCTGGAGCCACTTGGCGGCCAACTCGGAGCCACTTTCACATGCCAGATCAACAGGGTAGCTTTAGGCATTTCGCCCTGGAATGGATGGTGCGGCTGAGCGGGCCCACGCTGCTCCCGGCGCCGATGGTGTCACAGCGGGCCAACAGCATCCCACCATCCCTCAATCGTCCTGATCAGTATCATCATCATCATCATCACCATCATCGTGATCCATGGCACGGATAGTGAGGTAGGTACATGGCAGTTCTCTGCCTGTCTGTCCGTCCGTCCGCCTATCTCTGCTACTGATATCTGCGTGTCTCTCTCTCTCTCTATCTGTCTCACAAGCACGAGCGGGATCATCAGCCAAGACAAAGAAGCACTGCCGCTATCACAGGCACAAGAACAAGGCACGCACACTGACAACAAGTACCGAACAACGACACCTTTGCTTATCCTCCTACCCAAATCAGGCTTGTCCCGCCCAATCTCCAGTCTCTCCAGTCTCCATCCAGTCAGCCTCCACGGACATACGCCATGCTGCTTGCACATGCACATGCCAAAGAAACCAGGCTTGGCATGGGGGGGGCAACATGGAAAGCATGGGCCACGGCATGGCGAAAGAAAAAGAAAGAGGGAAAAAAAATACACTGCGACGGCATGGAAGGTTTCCACTCAGATGAATACGTGGATTCCCTTCCCTTTGCTTGGCCCGCGCAGCCGGTCAGGCTGTGGCGTCCCACCCATATCACCCTCAAACACACTTCTCAAGGGCTCGTTCCCTTTTTAGCCTCTGCAGGACCCCGTCTCTGGCCACCATCCCATCTCCTTCCTGCTTCTCTTCCTCCCTCCTCTTCCTTCCTGCTATCCTACTACTACTACACCAGTCCTCCCACTCCTCCTCACTCTCTCCTCCTCTCTTCCATCCATCCATCTAACCATCCAACCAACCCAGCTAACTACATCTTCCGATCCTAACGGTACCTGCCTACTTACCTAACCGTTCTCCCCGCCCATCCATCTTGCCTGTCAATCTGTCGTCATCGCAGACAAGGCCGACGCACTAGACAAGACAGCTATCTCGCCTCATCCGCGTCCGCCAAGCTTATCGCGAAGCTCCCTACACCCCCCACCTCATCCATCTTGCCTCTCCCGCAGCTCCGTCACCAACTTCAACCTTCAAAATGTCTTCTCCCCAGGTCAATGGCGATGTCCCCAATTCTATTTCGTCGTCCGCCTTCTTCCAGGTATCAAAGACCCTCGCCGGTGCGCTCAACCCACGGGTCGTCCAATGCTAACTCTACCGTCTGCGCTAGCACCTGCTGAACTACCCCGTCATCAGCGACAGCGTCGACACCTTCAAGTCCAACGAATACGGTCAGAAGTCTCTCAAGCTTGGCGACGCTGCCTACCAGACCTTTGCCGCTCCTGTCATCCCGTGGTTCGCCAAGCCATACCAGTACGTGTCGCCTTACGTTCACAAGGCCGACACCCTCGGCGATAAGACCCTCGACCGCATCGATGAGAAGTTCCCCGTCGTCAAGAAGCCCACCACCGACCTCTACAACGAAACCAAGGGATTGATCCTCCTGCCCTACACCAAGGGTCTCGAGGGCAAGGACCACGTCCTTCAAGTCTACACCAGCGAGTACAAGAAGAACGAGCAGCCTGGACTTGTCGCCCACGGAAAGGCTGCCGTCACAACAGTCCTCGTCGTCAGCCACGAGACTCTTTCTTGGATCGGAAGCTTCCTCCAGGCTAAGAAGGCCGAGGCCACGTCGGCTGCCAATGACAAGATCAACCAGTAGACTGTCCCTACCCGACAACGGTTATATCTAACTTTGACGACCGCCTGCCCATTGAAAGACATACATATACCCTCTCTTCTCTTTTGTTCTTGGGCTATTCTTCTCCTCCGCCCGTTTCTCATCTCGTTGTGTGTATTTCCTACCAGGGTTCTAGTTTTTGGTTTTTGATTTCGCAGCGAAGGTGCGAACGGGCTCTTCATCGTTGGGAGGTCAGCGCGCCTGTCTAAATACTGAGTAGTCGGGGGTCGTCGTTCTCTTCTCAGCTGTTGTGCTTCTTGGCTTGTCTTCCGCTTATAGCGTTCGAGAATCCTTCTCTGCTCCCGTCCGATACTCTGCTGCCAGTCTCAACCTGCGCCGTAACGACATCCGCAGTTTAGTGGGCAACGGCTGCTCAGCCGGGGCGCGTATACCCGGAGTCTTGTATGCATGCTGGTGCGACGATGAACTTTGGGTTTCAACGTCCAGGTAGTTCCAGCCTCGTTTAGTGAAAGGTGTCATGAAAGGCGCTGGGGTATCATGAAATCTGGTTCTTGGTGGTTGCATTGTGGGGATGGATGCGCTCAAGATAGGAGCTGAGATTGGCAGACGATGCGGATGACGAAAGATCTTAAAAACGAGAGTCGATAGATTTCTTGAATTGTTTTGGGATATTGTCCAAATTTGGAATGTCGCTTCTTTGTGTGTTTTACCATTTGATGCGATGTCTTACTGACCTTTGCTCCGTTACACATGAGGCTATTTCGTGCCTTTGAGGTCTGTCGGAAGGGGGAAGGAACTAAACATCTAATGATCAGACATAAACATAGATTCTCCAGTCAAGTTGCACACACCAGGTGAGTGAGTTCCGTGGGAATTATATAGTCGTCTGTGTTGAACTAGAAGACCCGCCTCTAGATCAGGATTCCGATGGCCATGTCCCGCTTCGTCTCCGCAGGCACCTCTGTTGACGTCCTAGCTTACGCTTGGCTCGAGAATTCGGATACTGACATGATTCACTAGAGTTTCGACGTCCTCGCCCTTCGATGCCAACGGCCAGCATGATGTCTTTCTTATCTCTATGGATCTATCTACCGTCATCTCGGACAAGTCAGGACCATTGTGGTATTGTGGTAGGGGTTGAGAGATCAGATTACTGTTCTCATGACCGTTTGGCTCTGTCGTGGGTGTTTGGGGGACCTTGGGTTGGCATTGAAGGACTTGATAGGGCCGACTTCAGTAGTCCTACATGTCGTTGATAAGTATGGGTATACATCTCCTCGCATTTACCATTACTTGGAACTACTGGACCATGTTTGCTGTCATAATTATTGACAGTGTGATACTTGTTTACTTAAGTCATCGAAGCGGAAGTCGAACGTTGTTATCTGTTGCTCTGAAATGGACATTGGAAATGGATATGGGTCGAGTGATTGGAGAGATCTCAACTTCACAACATCATTCTCAACCGAGTCGACGAGTACACCGTCAATATATTTTACCCCTACGTAGGTGAGCGAACACTGAATCCTGTTTATACACACCATAGGTCAAGATGACCAAAATACTCACACCTTATATAGGAGAGGGTGGGTAGTAGACGTGGGTTTTCAAGGTGACCTACCCTAGAGCGATAGCAGTGAACTGATGCGAGATGTTGGCAACCCAGATCGAAAAGTCTTGGAGCCAACGAATCGGAACAGGAATGCAAGGCAATGGACTTGCCAAGCGACTACAGGCTACAGGTGACACGAGTTTATCTGGGTTGTTCGTTGACTAGACCAGGATGCGACACCAAGTGATGTCGTCCATCCGCGAGGGAAATGGGAGTCGGATCAGACATGGAAGAGACAGAACCTTGAGTCCGTGACATTATCCGAGACCTCCTAATAGATTTCGTTCTGGAGCTACTACGTAGTAATGAGAGACATGGAAGAAATCAATCGAAGACCCGTCGGTTGGGTAAGACATGGCGAGACATGAAAGGATGGCCTTCGGATGTCTCGTGTCTGACCCAACGAACTTGACATGTTAACTGCCCACTAGCCAACGCCGATGCAAGCGTCTTCCGGAGAGAGAGACGAGACAGGAGGGGGACAGGCCTAAGAAGAGACAAAGAAGGGGCCCGGGCGTATTAACTTAGTGGTACATGTTCGTAGTGCGCCGAAAAGGAGGATCGGCGGATGATAATGACAAACAGGGCGCAAGCGAGCTCAACCATATAGGGACGTGCGCTCGATACGGTCTTGTACCGCGACTTTGGGTGTGGCATGGGATGGGAATCATGGGATGTCATGGGCTTTGCTCCATCTGTCAACGGCGCACCTGGCGAGATTAATACAAGACGAGGATCAGTGGGTTCACTCGCTCTCCGGACCGACAAGGAACGGGGTGCTTACTCGGTGCGATACGAATGTATGCGGTGTTTAATGGTGTCTATTTCTCCTTGGGTCGACAATTATGTTGTAGATAAACAAAAGAAGGATGAAAGAGCTGAGAGAGCTGAATAAACGCGCGACTGTCTCGTTCGATACGGAGCGAGTACAAAGTACCAAGTCCATGTATTTGAAAGGTAATACTAGGATGATCGACAAGAAAAGAAAAGAAAGAAATGACTGGAAGAGCAAACCAAAACCGCGGGAACGAATTACTGGCCTCGGAGTTCCCGTTTGATCTCTTTCCGATTTTGACTCCTCAGCCCAATGACGATCCCATGGGCCACTCAGCTGACGAGAGCGAGATCTGGGAAGAATTGAAGAGGCTGGGCTTGGATAGAGAGACATGGATAAGGTGACGAGGGATTGAGATGAGAGAAAATTGGGGGACACTTTCAACACCGGCGTGGAATGGGCGGGCGCTATCTGGCTTCTGAAACACGCCGACGCGAGGGAATATCGAGAGTGAGACATGGGTGTGTGAGTTGAGGTCGACACTTTGTACACCACGCGCAGCGATACAGAAGTATTTGTACTCTGTACTTGAGCAAAACATTACAGGAAGAGACCGAATGCTATTCGTCGCGATACGTTTGGGGAAGGGTTTCATTTGCTGGTTTGGTCCCGACAGGACGGTGATGTGATGGTCGGGCATTTTGCTGATTGGCAGTGCATAAATGCCATGCACGCTGCATTTGCCGGCCGGGTACGGAGTAACTGCGTGTAAGTAAGAATGTTTCCCGAAGCTGACCTGTATCGAGGAGAAAACGAACAGACCTGGGATGGGACTAATTACTCCGTATAGATTGCACCGTAAAATGGACTTTGGCGATCCCCGGACCCAACTCCAAGGGCAAGAAAACCGCTAGGCTATTCGTACCTACCGCACCTTGGGCTGCCAGAAGCTCGCTCATGAACTGGTGGCGCTGGGGCTGCATACGATCACCCACTTGCGCATCATCAGAGAAATCGAGGCGATTGCAATAGTTAGTGCCACCCTGGGCTATAGAATTGCCAATATTGATGACGAACCCAGTTCAGCCAGTCAACCAGTCAGCCAGCCAGCCACCAGACGAAGGAAATTCGAGAGATACGGGCTCCTCTGGCGCTGAAAGAAGCAAAGGACTTTGACCTCGCCGATCCATCCCTTGTCCCTCGCAACCAAAAAGAAACAGTAACTCCACCGCAATATCAATCACCTCCGGGGACCCTGCAAGAGGAAACATGTCACTCGGGAACTCTCTTCACCTGCGTCGAGTTGACATCTCACTCGTGGAACTTTTTGCAAACATGGAACATCTCCAAGACAAAATAGCACAGTTTAACCCCCCCCCATCTGCAGAAACGACTCGGTCCCATGATCCGATTCCTGTTGGTTTGACGCCCCCCCCCCCTTCGCTCACATCCATCTGTGTCTGTCCCTCAATAGAACAGAGACAGCCCGCCAAGGTCCCAACGCCCAAACTAGTGGACAGGCCTAGACGACATTGGACCGTTTTCCGTCTTCGACAGACAGTAGCTGACGGGCTTGGACGTGTCCCGGTGCGCACGGCCGGCCAGTCGCGGATGTCGTGCTGATGATGCTCATTATGATGATGCTGATCACACACACACAAGCACAAGGCTAATAGGGCTCTTCCTTGCATGGTTCTTGCGTCTTTTGTCTCATCTGCGTGAATTGCTGCCTCCGTCATCATGAATTATGTGGTCTCGGGTGTGATCCTGATGTAACGGCGACCACAAGAAATGCGGGAGGGAGCTCCAACGTCTGGACGCGCAGCCTTCCTGTTTCGTTTCGTCACCATTTCTTCTCAAGGGACCCTGGTCGATCGTGGCCGAGACGGCACGACGACGACCAACAATTGTAAGTTTGTCACCTGCATGCAGCGGCGTTTTAAGCAGGGGGAAGGAAACTGCCTTTCATCAATCACATTTCAATATTAACCTCTGGCGTCTCGTCTCACATAAGGAAATGTCGCGAGGCAAATATGATACAGAGAGAGAGACTAACGATTGCACTTTGTACGAAGCACAAGCAAGGACAAGACGCTACGGCAGCTCGCGAGCAAGGAGGCAGAACGGGCGAACCATCTTACCGGCCTCCGTCAAATCTTGTTTACACGTTCCTTTTTTCCAATCTCTGTTTCTTCGGCTTTCGCCTCGAAACCCGAGAGCAGCACTTGATGGCGTCAAGACTTTGCCTTACCGCCAGCGCAGAAGTAGAACCCGGCGCAGTAGCCTCTCTGCGGAGACACGTTACGAGCGCCTTTTTTTTTCTTTTTCTTTTCTTCTTTCTCATCGTCGCCGTAAGCCGGCGCCCAAGCGAGCGTGCTTTTTTCCCCCTGGCTTCTCCCTCCTTGCTTCGGTTTGTGGTGTGTCTGAGAATCTGCCCTCTTTTTGTCACTCTCAAAGACAATTTCCCCCGTTGGGGACCGGGCCTTGCATTCGGCCGCGGTCATTGGCCAGTGTGGCACCACAGTTCTGCGGTCGGGTGCCCGGCGGTGGGGTAGCACATTGACTCCCTGCCCGGATACTTGGCATTCGTAGCTTGCCACGAGCTACGGAGGTCGCATTGTAGATGAATCTGGATGCAATGCAGAGAGGAGAGGGGAGAGAGGAGAGGCGCATGCATGTTGATGTCAGGGAATCAAAGGGACGCAAACGGAGCAGATAAAGTTGGAACATCGCGAGTGTAAGTTTGCACAATTCCTAACCCGGGGTATATGGTTTCGTCTCTACTCCTTCTGGTGGTGAGGTGCTGCTCTTGGTTCCGTCACAGAACCAGAAGTGAGCGGTACTTGAGTTTACGCACTTTGCACTCTCAGCTGGAGGTACCCAAGAAAACGTGGTCCGGGAAAGGGACCCGATCCCCGCCCCGGTTACACACCCTTGTACCCAGTCCAATCGAGCCAACCAAGGGCCGGTCGCGACCACAACTAGACCAATAAAAGCCCTTGAAACAGAGAAGACCCACTTTAGAAGCCCCGGCCCAGGGACGGGTGTGGCGGGTGGAGGAACCCGCCCTTAATGGAGGTATTACTATATAGTATCTTCCCACCACCACCAGCTGCTGGAGAGGGGAAGAAGCTCCAGTGCCTGCAGCAGCGCACACGGGTATCGACGACCGCTCCGCATGCGGGATCAGGCCGCATCCCGTCATGTACCCGCAACTTTCCTTAGGTTGCTCGCTGGCCCCTCGTTTCCCCTGAGATGGGCCGCTCGCTCGGTGGACACTCACCGGGCATTCAGCTTCCACCGTCAAGCCCCCGGGAACCACCAAATGTCCCATTTCGTCTCTGGCTGCCCCCCTCTCGGCGCACCCGGCGCACCAGGTGCTCTGTTGACGGTGCTTGACTGGCTACCTTCGTGCTGCTGGGCTCGGTCCATGGCTCCAAGGGGGGGGGCGGAGGGGGGAATGAGACCGTACCTGATGGATGACTTGTAGCTAGAGGTACTTATCTGTAGCGCCTCGCACACCAGCCCACGTCCCAAACCTGCCAGGCCGTTGGAGGGGACGGGATTATGAATTACGAATACAACCGCCTTCGCCACGGCTTCGTTGGTACCCGTCCAGGAGCTCTCTCACTCGACTTGCTGTCGGGCGAGGTTGCCTTGGCCGCCCACCATCCGCCCCTTGTAAGTGTGCAAGTTGCCCCTGATGGCCCCGGCCCTTGTTAAGGCCCCTGATCTGGGCACGTACAGGTGATGGGATGGTGAAGACCTGGCCTCTGCCCTGTCGGTCCCTGCCTGCATGCTTGCTTCCATGGTTGCTTGCTTGCGCCTCTAGCATGGAGGTGGGCCAGCTCGGGCTGCTTAACGAGGTTGCTAATGTAGGTACCTGCGCCCGGACCCTAGTCGCTCGCACCCCGTCGCCTGTTCCTTACCCAAGAAGCCGGCGCAATTCGCTCCATCTCTCTCTTCACCACTCGACCGAGACCGTGGGAAGCGCGCAGACTAAAATCGCGACCGGCGGCGCTGTATCTTCATTCCTCGAATGCTCTTCTCCCAATCCTTTGTAGTTCCCCGGGCCTAGATCCGACTTGGGACATCGGGCAGGACTCTCGGAGGCGCAAAGCGAAATCGCGAGGACCTAGGACTCAGGGCCAGGGAACAAGGGAACAACGAGGGGGACAAGGGCCTCATCCTTCCCCCAGTTGTGTCTATTGTGTGCTTTGTACCATGTACGAAGTATCCATCCCGCTCGCCGTCCGTCTCAGCCTGTCGCAAGCCTGCCTGTCCACCCATTCTGACGGTTCCGTTCCTGGTCCTCGCTCATTGTATGCTGCCCACTCCGGCCTGCCCTCCCCTAAATCACCCTATGAACTAGTTGTGTACCACGTAGAAGCTACCAAGGCTCCCGTCGAGAAGGTACCTGGGTACCCCTAGCTCGTACCTTCCTTGCAATTGCCTTTGCGTCTCATCTTGTCTCGCTTTTCTTTGCTGCCGCTTGCGCTGCCTCTTCCCCACTCTCCTCCACCTCTTCCCTTCCCCCTTCGACCTTCGCTTTCACCTCCACCTTCTTTCTTACCTTCACTACCGCCTGTTTCGGTTTCTTCTCTTGCCCTCCTCTTGCTTCTCGAGGCTGGTCGAGATTGCGAATGGGCCCTCTCAGAGAAGAGTGAACGATTGTCAACAGCTTTGCTGAAACAAGCAAACACGCGACGCAAAGAGCGCGAACCCCTTAGCTCAGCTCCTCTAGGAGACAAACCGATCCGCCACCAACAACTGCGGTCTCTCGACGACCACCAACCGCCGCGACGATATCGACGACAAAGGCTTTCCGCCCCCAGTTGCCCAGCATGCCTCCTTCTCTGAACACCCACCCCTCCTTCACCCGTCCGCGGACTAGCGATCGTGATGGCCGGCCCAGCACTCGCGACCAGGGCCCTGATCAGAACCTCTTGATCCCGAGTCGCACATCGTCGCTGCACTCTCGTATCACACAGCCCATCCCCTCTTCTCTCAACATGAAGCCCCAGGCTCGCACGCCCAAGACTCTCACTCACGCTTACATGGTCTGTGGTGTCGGCCGTGAGCCCTCGCAATGGGTTAAGGCTCCAGCTCCCGCTCAGGGAAAGATTGGCCACATGAAAGGTGCCGTCGGTCAATTCTGGCTCCCCGAGATCTTGGGTAGCAGCCCTCGCCTCGAACAGGATAATGAGATTGCCCGTGCTCTTCACGCCGCCATGCGTGTAAGTCCATTCCTGTGTGTATTTGGCTGTCAAGTCACTGACCAGGTCCTTTTCTCTCCCAACTAGGCCTGCTTTCCCCACGATGTCGAGATCTGCACTGGCCGAAGCCAGCCGCATTGCGTTCACCATGCTTTCGTTCTCCAGCAAGATTCTTCTCACACCCTCTATGGTATCTGCCTTCGCGTCTGGTCCCGAGCCGATGAGAAGAGGGCCGAGACTATTCGTGACTTGCGCAAGCGCACTGAGAGCGACTACTACGACAACCCCGACGAGACCTACTGGATCCCTTACTGCTTGTCATTTCTCTCTCGCTACCCTCTTTACAACCTACTTGGCGACTACCTCCGAGGCATGTGGATTCACTGGAACAAGGCAACTAACCTCTTTCACGCTGAGGAGGTCTCTCGCATCCTGAGCTTCCCCGCACCTCGACTGAACGATCTCGTCCGCATTGACATGAAGGACTATGCTCTGTGCTATCAGTTCCCTTCCTCGCCGACTGGTTTCCAGAACTTCGCCATGTGGCCCCTGTTCAACTGCTTGTCCATCCCCAACATCGTGGGTGTCATTGAAGCCGCCATCTCTCCCACTCGCCGCATTATCTTCGTCAGCCACTACCCGGCCATGCTGACCATGGCTGCCGAGACCGTACGATACTGCGTTCGGGTCTATGAGTGGAGTGGTCTCTACGTCCCGGTCGTCCACGCTCGCCATGCAAAGGAGCTGGTTCAGGAGCCTGGCCCCTATATCCTCGGTATCACTGTTGAGTGTCGGTCACTTTTCACCGCGCCCACTGATGCTCTTGTCGTCGATCTGGACCGCAACTTTGTTCTGACCTCCAGCCCTCCTACAGCCCTGACACCCGGCCAGCGCAACAAGTTTGTTAGCCGTCTTACACAGGCTCTGAACGGCGACGTCACTCCCTCTGGAGTTCCCCCTCACCTTAAGTCTGCCTACGGTGGTGGCAAGCTCGTCCCTGCTGGCCAGATCATTGTTATGCGTGGTGAGGTTGAATCCACTCAGGATCCCGAATGGTGGAACCAGGATTCCGTGATGGCTGTTATGGACCACGTTTGCGAGAAGCTTGGCCGCAACACTGGTATCAAGGCTGTCTTCGGCGGATCTGTTAAGAAGCCCCTCATGACCAAGGTCTCTATGCGTCATCTCAACGAGATTGTTCGCGAGAGGAACCAGTACTCGCGAGATGCTCTCGAGGCTTGGCAGGACTTCATCAACCTTAAGGGACGCATGGATACTGAGCTCAACAAGGTTACCAAGCGCAACAACTATCTCGTTGAGGAGCTTGAGAGCTGGAAGCAACAGTTCCTTAAGTTCCAAGCCTTTGCCGAGCAGCTCACTAAGGAGACCCAAGATCTCAAGGTCAAGATTGAGAATCACAAGAGGGAGAACCGTCGCCTTGCCGGTCTCATTGACCAGCAGAAGGACGACAACGCCCGCCTTTCAGTCCGTCTCACTGGCACCGAGAAGCAGCGAGATGATGCCCTTGAGGCCCTTGTCCTCCAGCAAGAGATTGCTGAGGAGCTTGAACGTGAGCGCAAGAGAAACAAGAAGGAGCTTTCTCAGCTTCAGCACACCAACGTCACTATTCTCAGACAGCGCGATGAGGCTCGTCGGGTCGTTCTCCATCTTCGCAGCCTGATTGGCGGCCAGAGCCATCACATGGAGCACCTCATCCACTCCATCACCAAGCCTGAAGACTTGGCTCAGGAGATCGAGGAGGGCTATGAGGAGGGCGAGGGTGAGGTCGAGGAGATGAATGAGGAGGCTGCCCCCGACAGCGACCCCCGTATGTTGAAGAGTCCCCCAACACGCAACAAGCGACACTCTTCGTCGAGCTTCCGAGACGTGGCCGACCGCCACCTGAAGGACAAGACGGACGCTATCGCCCACATTGTTCGCAATATTGCCGAGCAATGCCAGGCTGCGGTAGAAGGGCTACAGCTCGCCCAAGATGCTGAATTTCGTGGGAGTAGAAGGAACAGCAGCCTCTCTACCGCCCAGAGCGACGACGGCCACTCCGCCGCAACATCCGAGACTGGTGATGACAGCCTCCTCCAGCCTGCGTCTGGGAGGGCGTCCAGTATCCCTCCCACCCCGGATCTCATCCCCAACCGGAGCAGTACGGCGATGTCTTACGCCTCCACTGCCACTACGCCTGAGCGTTCCAGTCAACAGTACAACCTTCGAGACGAAATCCCTACCAAGATCGTTGAAGACAACGAGGAGGATTTCGAGGATGGCCGAAGCGACCACGGCGGACTCTCTCACGAGACGGGTGTCGTTGCCAAGCACGGCCCGTCCCTGATGCACCGCCCTTCCGGCGCCAGGATCAGCGCTCTCGGCGGAACTCGTTAAGATCGGACCTGCCAATCATGACGAGAGGATCCATCCCAAAGACTTACGACGATGTCATAGACGGCATCCCCACCCCCTCCCGATACGATGACTGTTGAAGCGGCCAATCTATGTCCTAGACACAACTTGCTATATCTCACCTTTGTTACCCTTTCCCTCTACTTTCTTGTATTTGGCGGTGGCTTGGATTAAAACCTGCGGACTACGGCGTTTGTCTGTCTCTTTTTTTGTCTTGTCCTTTCCTAAGTGTCATCGTGGGCCGGCTCGCTCATGTACCAGCCTCAAGCCAGGCACTTTATTCTCCATCATGTTAGCATATAGTGTCGAGAAGCGGTGTGTTTCAATTCATGTCTCTCCTTTGCTCGGCTTGAAGAGCAGCGCATCTAAAGAAAATATCACGTTCAAATTAAGGACTTGCTGTGATTGCTATACATGAGATGCCCTGTAACCGCACCCGACGTGGATATGGGCGAGTTAATTTTATCCGCGAATGTCTAGACCTCGCACCGAAGCATGCCAGCATGAGTTGTGGGAGTATTTGCTGTTCCGACTTCGCGTCTTTGCCTATCGCAATATTTCATTCTTATTAGCCAATAATTATTAGTCTCGTTCGTTTTTCGACTCTGTTTTAAAGAGAAGATGTTGAGGATTACTGTATATGTCCATGGCAAATCACACTGTCCTTTAGACATGCTCCACGAGTACATGTAGATAATGAGATAAGATAAGCAGCGCGTCAAAAGGTTCCAGAAAAAAAGTTGAGAGCGAGGATCACTGAGGGCGGCAGCGCAGTCCGTCCAACTTCGACCCTAACACCAACACCAACATCAACACTATCGCACGAATACGTCGGTCGCATAATCCTCAGCCCAACATGGCCGACCCGCTGTTGACCTCCCTCTGCGGCATCTGCCACATCTCCGCGCCGAAGTACAAATGCCCCCGGTGCAACATCAGCACCTGCTCTCTCGCCTGCATCAAGAAGCACAAGGCGTGGTCCGAATGCACAGGCGAGCGCGACGCCACGGTCTACGTCAAACCCTCGAAGCTGCGCACGCCCGCGGGCATCGACCACGACTACAACTTTCTGCACGGCATCGAGCTGTCTGTGGAGCGCGTTGAGAAGCTTCTGGTCGGGGAGCGTGCGCTGGTGCAGGAGGAGGAGCTCCGGCCGCAGACGGTGCAGGAGGTCAAGTGGAAGCCCGGCCGCGATGGGCGCAAACGCAAGGTGCTGGTCACGAGGGTTCTGAGGGAGGCCAAGGGGAGGGTGTTTGAGAGGTTCTTGGCCCAGCGGCTCAAGAAGCTCAACATCAGCATCGTTTGCGCCCCGGTGGGAATGGCGAGGCAGAAGGAGAACCACACCACGCTCAATCGACGAACTGGACGCATCAATTGGCAGGTGGAATGGATGAGCTTTGAAACCAAGGACAAGGACAAGGACAAGGTCAATGGCGACGATATGGATGAGGACGACGTGGACGAGAGGCCGACCAAAGTACGAATCCTGTCCAAGGTCATGGAGGACGTGCCGCTCTACCAGGCATACCGTGCGGTGCTGGAGGAACAAAAGAGGCTCAAGAGCCAGGGGCCGAAGAAGTGGACACGAGGTGGGCAATATGAACCTCCACAAGACCCGTCGTCCTCGACATGGTCTGGACCACCTTATACGTTGCAGGACCCCTTTACTGGCACCTGGGCAGCCTGCTGCGGCGCGCACACCGCAATGTGGCCGTCAGAGAGGGACGAGGCCGAGAAACGCCGTTTCCAGTTTTTCTTGGCCAAGCCGCGGACACGATCAGATTTGCCGTTGGCGGTGACGAAACTCCAACCGGATGACTGCTTTCGCGATATCCTCGCCAACAGTCAAGTTCTCGAGTTCCCAACGGTCTACCTCCTCAACGAAAACGAGTCACTTCCCCCGGGCTTTGTGCTAGAACCCAAGGACACAATCCCATCCCAAGGGCCCAACAAGAGGAAGAATCCGCCTTTCAAGAAAAACACCGGCAAGCCAGCCAAGAAAAGAAGGCACGGCGGAAAAGATGTAGAAGAGGGTGAAGTTAAGAGCGATGAGGAGGGGGCACATTCGGACGAGGAGGATTCTAAGGGCGTCGGCCTCGAGGTGGGGGATGTGATTGCTGAGCAGAGTGTGGGTGAGGACGACGATGACGATGACAGTACGAGTAGCTCGGGGAGCGATAGCGAGGAGGATTAAAGGATGTCGGCCCTGGGTGAGCAATGAGAGTTTGTAAGATGAAGTGGATAGAATAGCTTGTACTGGTAGCTTATGGAGCATGATACCCATTATAGACTGAAGTAATAGAAATACTCCATACCTAACAATGTGATAGTACAGAATCTTAGAGTGAAATTCCTAATTGGGCTGTCATGTGTTCCTTGAGTATTGACTTCGTTGTTGAAGATGGCTCTCTGTGGTGTTTTGGGCGTTGGTGGCTGTGCTACGCCATGTTAGCGGCGGGGAGTGGGCCAGATTGGAGCTGCGTCAGCCACAACAAGTCTGGGGTGGTCAACCTCCCTGGCAATGGATACCTTGGGTACTCGGAGCGTGTCCCTGCAACCTCACATCCCACCACGACACCCTTCTGTTCCCCAACAAAGACTCGCCTCCTTGGACGCTCCCGCCGTTGCGATACCAAAATAGGTACCTACCTATCTAAATAGTCGGAGACAAAAGCAACGACGTATCCCACCTGAGGCGTCCACCGCACCATGGTCTGATCGGGGCTCCCTTTACTACCGTCGCATGGTTCACGATCCTCCGCCGACGCCGCCGCTGCCGCCACGATGGACGACACACCCGTGCCCAAGCTCTCGGAGCTGCTGCGGCACCCGGAAGATCTCGACAAGATCCCCGCGCTGAAGCTGGAATTCTCGCGCAAGAAGGGCGCCGTCGACAGCCAGCTGCGCAGCGGCCTGCGCGAGCAGCTCGAGACGACCCAGTCGGGCATGACGGGCCTGAGCGACGGCCAGAAGACGGTCCAGGCGATCAAGGACGAGATGATGAAGATTGACAAGCTGTGCTCCGAGTCCCAGAACATGATCAAGGACTTTGCCAGCATCAACCTCGTCTCCCAGGCCCACCGCAACTTCGGCGCCGTCGAGGCGATGCGCCGCAACTTGAAGACTTTCGACGAGCGCCTGTCCGTCGTCGAGAATATGCTGAGGGAGGACGACGAGGACAAGGAGAATATGCCGAACCTTCTGCCCTGCCATTACGAGCTCACGCAGCTGCGGAATATCCGGGACGACGCCATGGAGCAGATCCAGCGGGCCGAGGACGGCAGCTTCGAGTCGACGCTCGAGGACTACTTTGCACGGCTCGACGAGACCATCGACTGGTTTGACGAGCACGTGGGTATCCTTGCCCTGAACCTCGTCAACCTCGTCGTCAACGACAACAACGGCCTGGTGGTGCGGTTCGCCGTGGTCATGGAGGCCGAGGAGAAGAGCGACCAGCGGGTGCTGGCGCTGCAGGAGGCGCTCAAGGACCACCGGGAGATGGCGACGCGGTTCCAGAGCATCACGGACGGTGCCAAGAAGGTGCGCGGCTACAAGGACAAGTTCCTGCAGGCCATCAAGCTCAGCACCGAGCAGCAGTTTGAGCAGTCGCGCGACGAGTTCCTCGACGACCCGAGCAAGCTGGAGAAGATCATGAAGTGGTACTTCAACGACCTCAATGCGGTCAAGATCGGCATGACGCCGCTGATGCCCAAGAAGTGGCACATCGGCAAGACGTACGCCGACGTGTACCACCAGCTGATGCACGACTTCCTGATCGACATGGTGGACGGCGACGAGGCGTCGTCGGCGCACACGCTGGAGATCGTCGGGTTCCCGGACAAGTACTACCGCAAGATGGCCAAGCTGGGCTTCCGCCAGGAGGACCTGGTGCCGCACGTCGTGGACCACCGCGAGGCGGAGCTGGTGCGCGACTTCCGCGAGCTCATCATCAAGTTCCTGGACGAGTGGATCGACCGCATCTTCGCGCAGGAGACCAAGGACTTCGCCGACCGCAACGTCGAGGGCTCCAACCTGGACCAGGACGAGTACGGCTACTTCCGCACCAAGAACCTGGTGGCCCTCTGGCGCATGCTGCGCGAGCAGGTCGACGCCGCGGCCAACTCGCAGCGCGCCGACGTGGTCGAGGGCGTCATCGACGCCATGTTCACGCGCCTGCGCGGCCGCCAGCAGTCGTGGCAGCGCATGCTCGAGGACGAGGCCGCGCACTACGAGACGGGCAACGTCGCCGAGCTCGAGGGCTTCCAGGCGCTGCAGGACTGGCTCGTCGCCACCGCCAACGACCAGATCGCCTGCATCGACGACAACGAGGACGAGGGCCGCCTGGCCTACCTGTCCAGCTTCCGCCGCCTCTTCGAGGCCAGCGTCACGCCCGCCTACATCGACCGCGCCGACAACGAGGTGGCCGCCCTGCGCGACGGCTACGTCGACTTCAGCACCTGGTGCATCAACCGCTTCGCCCAGCTCATCTTCACCGTCGACTTCGGCACCGTCATGCCCGACTTCTTCACCCCCAAGTGGTACACCAGCACCGCCATGAAGCAGATGGTCGTGACCTTTGAGGAGTACGTCAACGACTACCGCCACGTGCTGCACCACTCGCTCGTCGACATCTTCATCGAGATCTTCGCCGACGAGCTGCTGGTCCGCTACCTCTCCGCCGTTCGCAACAAGGGCGCCAAGTTCCGCCGCGCCGACCCCTTCCAGGACAAGCTCTTCAACGACATCGCCACCGCCTTCGAGCTCTTCGGCAGCCTGCCCTCGCCCGACATCGGCGCCTCCATCAAGCAGACCTGGCGCGCCACCGAGTCCTTCTTGCGCCTCCTGACCGCCGACCGCGACGCCGTCGCCGACGCCTTCGCCGCCTTCAAGACCACCTACTGGGATCTGCAGATCAGCTGGGTCGAGGCCGTCCTGCGGTCGCGGGACGACTTTGAGCGCAGCATGCTGAACGCCGTCAAGGCGAGGGCCGCCCAGATGGATGTGGTCCGCGGGCCGGAGACCATCATGGGACGAGTCAAATAGGCAGGCATTTGATATATGAAAGGGGGGATGAGGAGGAAGAGAAAGAAAGGCATTCATGGATGCATGACAGGGATGCGAGGGAAATAGAAGAACGCATGCATGATATGATATGCAAGGGCGCCTCTTTTAAGCGACGACGCACGTCTTGAAACTGATCCAAAAAACTTCAAAACATTCTACGATCTCATCGTGTCCCGTTCCAGTCTCATGACGCTATGTCTGAACCCCGGAGTTTGCTCAACTACATTCACCAACACACATCTCTCACCACGGCCTTTTCTCAGGCTCAACAACAGGATTACATACAACATGCAGAGAGTGATTAAAAATTTTCCTTCCAAAAACAAAAAGAACGAGTACACAGGGAAGGGGCAGCTTTCGGAGTTGAAACGATAAGAAAAATGTGGTTTCGCTGCCCAAAGACTATCGAACAAGGTGTCGTTGTTGGGGACGCAGACAAGACAGGGTAAGGAAAATAGATGAGATATGTAATAGTGTTCCTGCCCTTTCGTCCAAGGCGACTGGGCTTCCTAAGGTAACGAACGCTTCATTATGAGTGGCTAGCCAAGTGGTTTGCGGCCTGCAGAGACAGATAATGGTTAGCTTTGATTAGAATCAGAGCAACAGCTGTAAGGGGAGGACATACCTTGTTAACATCATAGTCATACTTCTCCAACGCATCCAAAGCGCTCTCCCGTTCGTAGCCCATGCTGGTGAGCCTCTTCAAGATGGGATCATCCTTCAAGACCTCGTCCTCTTGTGACTGGGCAGGGCCACTGGCAGTAGCTTGCTTATCGGGGGAAGCAGAGGGTACCGGCGGGGTGCTTCCAGTGTCGAATCCCGAGAAGATAGCGTCCCAGTCATGTTGGGCCTCGGCGGCCGTCTGAGTGCCGGTTGCAGGCGGCTTGGGGGCGCCAGTCGAGTTTGCTGACACGAAGTCGAAGCTGCTCTCGTTGCCGAATGCCGTAGAGTCGCTCTTAGTTTGGCTAGCAGGGGGGCTGCTGTCGAAGACAGGGTTAAAGTCATCGAGGCCGGATCGAGAAATGTTGGCAAAGTCATCGCTGGCGGAGCCCTCTTTGGCGTCCTCGAGACCTTCGAAATCATCCTCTAGGTCGTCGAAAGTGCCCTTTGACTGCGGAGGGTTTGAGGGCACCGTCTGCTTGGAGCCGGGGGCTATCCCGGTATCGGCCGAGCCAAAGATGTCATCGACGGCTGTTCGTTGGGTGTCAGTCACCGTAGCTGGCGACGACGGTTGCTCGGTGCTGTCTAAAGTTAGTCGTCATTCTGGTCAAACATGGAAGCTGAAGTGCACGCACCTCTCCTTGGATTCTGACTGGAAGGCCGTCTCAGTAGCCGGTACAGTCGTCTTCGATTCTTCCGCGCCCAACTTGACGCCTCCCTCTTCAACGCCATCCTTATCACCGCTCAGTTTCGCAGGGGGCGACGCAGGGGCGAAGTCGTCTTCAAACCCTCCCTGATCGCTAGTTGAGTCTGAGTCATCGTCGCGCTCGAGCTCCGAAATAGGAGGGAACTCGGAGTCGAAGGGAGAAGATGATTTCGTAGCCTCTGGTGCGGGCTTGGGTAGGGTCTTGGCAGTAGTGAAGGCAGCAAACGCGTTATCGAAATCAGCCTTCGCCTTGGCCTCATCGACGGCTCCAAAAGGATCACCAGTCTCAGGAGCCGTTGTGGTCACGACTGGGGGGTTCGGAGAGCTGTCGTTGTGAGCCTCACGCGAACCATCAGCTAGGTCAACGCTTCCGCTCTTCGACTCAGGCTTCTCTGTGTCGTCGCTAGGAGGAGCACCCAAGGGCTCGTTCGCAGAAGCAGCCAAGTCAGCAGGGATGGGGGTTGAAGAGCCATGGAGCGGGTCATCGACGCGCGACGCCGGGGGCGACACCTGACGCGAGGAGGACAATGACTCGGAGTGGTCACCGAAGGGGAGGAAGCTAGAGCTTATCTGCCTTGACGCAGGGGGGGCGGGAGGGTCAACGGCGAGAGTTGGTTGACGGCTCATGACAGGAGAAGAGGTAGGAGGAGTTGAGTACGAGCCGACGCTGGCTGAGGAGGCGCCAGTAGTCTGCGGTTTGAACGCAGCTAGCGGCGGTGGGGGAGTGCCGGAAGTGCTGCCGGAGAACGAAGGACCAAAGACGTCGTCAAATGACTTGTCCGACATGTTCTTGATCGGAGGGGATGCAAATGCTCCCATAATGTCGGTGCTGGCTGTGCGTCGGAAGAAGGGGTTGTTGCCACTCGAAGTCGAGGCTGCAGGGCTTGCGACTTGAGCCGATGGGGAAGCCGGAGAGCCTGTGTTGACCTGGCGAGACAGGTCCTCATTGCTTTTGACAAGATCCTCGGCCTCTGCCTTCAGCTTGTCCCGCTCGCCTTCCGTCGTTGACAGCTGCTTCTTGTTGATGGCAACCAGTCCCTTCTGCTGCCGGGCTTCCGACTTCAACTTCTCGATCTGAGGTTTCAGTTGGGCAATCTCTCCGTTGACGACCCTAATGCGCTCCCTCAGGTTCGTATTCTCCTGTTGGTCTGCCTGGAGAGCTGAAAGAACCTGCTGATGCTGGGTCTGGGTATCCCGAAAGGTGCCGTCCAGAGTCATGCATTCGGCTTGCAATTTCTGCGTGTCGGCACGAGCGTTCTTCAACTGCTCCTCGAGAGCACGAGTATCTTGCGCCTCCTTTTCGTAGAGTGTCCGAAGCTGGGCAAGACGCTGCTCAAAGTTTTGTTTCTGGGACGTGGCCTGGGTCAACTCGTTCTGAGTAGTAGTCCTCTTCGCTTGGACGTCCTGCATCTGGGTTGACAGAGAGCTGATCTGATTCGACAGATTAGCGAGCTCCATGGTCTCTCCAGACATGTTCTTGCTGGCGTCGTCATCGTTGTCTACAAGGAGATCCTCAGATACGTAGGGCGTCTGGGTCTGCTTTGGGCCTGAGCCACTTGAACCCCCCGTAGGCGTTGTGGCCAAGCCTCGACCGAACGAGGATGACGGGATAAAGGGCTTAAACGACGAGGTGCCGGTGGTTGCTGGCCTAATGGGAGAAGACGGGGTGAGCACATGGGAACCGGTGCCAAATGGATCGTTGGCGTTGGATCCTCCAGTCGACATAGGGGCCTGAGCCGCCGCAGGGGGCGCCGGGCTCGGAGCACCAGAATCCAGGCCAAACAGGTCGTCGAGAGCAGACTTGGGCGGTGGAGGCGGCTGTTGTACCACGGGCGGCGGAGCATCAAAGGCCGAGTTCGCGGTGGGCGGGCGAACTTGGGTTCGAAGGCTGGGAGGAATCAGGTTGGGCGGGAGGGTACTTGGCAAGGGTACTGAGCGGCCTCCTCTTTGTTGCCGGATCAGATACATCGCAACGGCGAACTGATCGCGTGTGAGATGTCCTTGAGAATTGGTGTCTGAGAGGTCCCAGATCTGAGCCAGGGTGTCCTCTGGCAGATTTGACTGGCTGAGAAAAGGGACTGCCTCCTCGCCTGTGATGAAGCCCTTGTTCTGCTTGTCCAGGTCGGCATATATCTGATCGAACCTAACCTTGTCGGCGGCAGTCACTGCCCAGTCGGTTGTTCCGGTACCCTGAGGAGACATGGGAGGACGTCCGAGGGGGCTCCCGGTACGCATCTGGGCGGAACCGCTGACCTGGCGTGGGATGGCAGAAATGCCAGGGCCAGTTGATGATTGTCGAGATGCAGGACCACGTCGTGAGGCCGCCTCGTAGAGGCCAGCGGGGAGGATGCTAGGCAAAGCCCGAAGAGCACCAGTCTTCATGGAGGTAAGCAAATGCATGGCAATGACAAACTCTGTGAGGACCAAAGCTCCACGCTGCTCGGTATCTGCGAGCTGCCAGATCCTTCCGAGAACCTCATTGGGAAGGCCTGATTTCTCAAAGATCTGTTTTGCCTGGTCGCCAGGGAGGTGTACTCCGCCTTGGAGCGGCTGACGCTCGAAGAGGCCACCATACTGAGTAACCTTTTCGGCAGTCAGAGGCGGGATTCGGATGGGACCGCCAGTACTTTGGGCTTGAAGGGCAACGGGAGGCGGCGGCGAGCTGATGGCCACGGGTGGTGGTGGAGGAATGCCTGCAGCCGGGAGGGGCGGACCGAAGCCATCGAATCGTGGAAGAGGACCTTGCTGGAGGGCGATTTCGGGGGTAGGTTCGCGGCCTGCCTGGGCATGCCCGATGAGTCGGAGGACGATGCCAAAGCCAGCGGGGGTGAGGAAACCGCGATTTTCCCTATCAGCAATCTGCCAGATCTGTGGCCAGGACGGTTAGCTCAGGGGAGCAGGCGAGTGGGATGTAAAAGGCAGGCAAACCTCGCCTAAGACTCGCGAGTCTAGCCTCGTCTTGTCGAAGAATTTGACGGCAATCTCGCCGGTAACGACGCCAACATTATCGGTGTCGGCCTGTCGGAAGAGCTGGCCGTATGCTCGCTTCTCCTCGGAGGAGAGGTTCAGGGGAGGCGCAGCTGGGACAATGTTCAGTTAGCTATGAACAGAGGATGGAAGGGATGGTTGAGGGGATGCGAGGTGAAATACCTGGTTCGGAGACTCCGTCGGCCGCCATTGTCGCGCATGCGAGCTCCACGTAGCTCAGGACAAGGAGTCTGGGCCTCTCGGCGTCCGGCGGGAGGATCGGTCGATACGCAGGAAGGATCGGGAGATCGAAGAGGTCGCCGGGCTGTAGTTGACGAGCGACGCTGGAGGGGCGCTGGAGAGGGTGAGGGTCGTAGGAGCGAGGGCGGCGCGTGGAGTTGTGATGGCGGTGCAAGATGGCGACGAAGTTAGGTCTTGGGGATGGGGATCACCAGCCTGGTAGTTTGGGGGGTTGGTGTTGTTACCCGGGGCGAGCAACGGACCAACCAGAAGCTAGAGCTGCGGCGGATGGGAAGCGGGCCCGCCGCGCTTGGTGCCTAGTGGGGACCGAGCTTGACGCTGCAGTCTGTCGTCCACTGAAGCATCGCTGAAGGATTACTGGACTGCCACTGGAGAGGGACCTCAAGCCACTGGGCAGCGAAGAGACCCGACCGATGCGAGGAAACCGAGTGGGGGTTTCCTGTCAGTTCGTCGTATAAAGTTCGTATAAAGTACGTACTTTGTGCGCCCCAACCAAGAACCTAAGCCTCAAGCTGCCAAGGTTCAAGCCACAAGAAGCCTCACTCTTTACATCAACGTCGTCTTTCTGCTTTCAGCAGGCAAATATCTGAGAGCTTAGTTAAAACCTCTTCGGGGTCTCGGGGAACAGAGCGACAGGTGACAGATGCAGGGAACTGATACAAGCTGCAGGTCAAGGCCTCAATTACACCCAGCCATGCATGCACGTCCAGTGCGTGTCACGCCGCTCAGACAGTATCACTCAAGCCACATTACTCTGACGGCAGCTTCAGCCATATGTAGGGCAACTGGCGAACCGGCCAGTAATCAGAGAAGTACGAGTCTTCGGGGATGTGTTACACCAGCAAGTGCTTAAGTACAAATTCCCAGAAGAACAACCAAGATAAAGACTAAGTCTAGAGAGCTCGGGAGACTAACTTATGACTATCTATCCATCAATAAAAAGCAGTGGGTTTCGTCCTGAATTCGCCTGGAAAACATGCGCTAGATGTATTGGCGCATGTGCATCACTGGCTACCATCATGACGTGATACTTCAATCCCCTCTGTGTGCGAGACCAACTGCATGTATTTCAAGGACCGTTGGCAGGATGTGCACATTTCCAATCGTTCCCTCTGTCATGTTTCTAGAGGAAATAACATGTAGATACAATATTGCAAAAGCCAGTGTTCCCAGTTATGGTTGGGATTTCAAATACCTGCCCAGTCCAAGTCGAAAAGTACGGACCACTTTCGGCGACGAACGGCGAGTGACCTCGGCCCCGGTCGTCGCAGTCGGGCTTTTACGAACTATGCGAGGGGGGCACCCAGATCTTCCAAGTATTCCAAATCATCCCAAGGTTCTAATTAGTGTCACGGTTTGATTCCATAACTCGCTTCTACAGAATGGATATACGTTTGATTCCACGCTATGATTTATAACATGCTAACGGCATGTGCTTCAACCAAGCCGTGGCTCGGCAACCAGCAACCTCCGGCATCCACCCATAAGGCCCGAAACGGAAAAGAACCAAAACTTCCCGTCGGCGAGGTGGATTTCAAATCGATCTCTGCGGCTCTCGTTCGCGGCCATTGATTACACAATCACATCAATTCCTCAAGCCTCAGTTCAATTTCCTGTCAGTCCAGGCCTAAATTACTGGTCGTCTCTTCTGTAATCGGAGTTTCGGACCTCCTCCTCCCCCCACCTCGGATTCGCCGGTCTGCCCCTCCAAAAACTCCATCCAGCCCGCCCTCTCCAACGGCATCTGAAAGAGCTCTGCAGATACGCCCGCGCATAAAAAGACGTCATCCTCCCTCCCCCGCCAACGCCCTCTCCTCCGCTCGCAGCATATACTTCAACAAGGCTTTGCCCATGCAAGCCTTCGCCCTCCTTTCACGCACATCCTCCTTGTCGTCGACGTCGAAAACAGCCCCGCTGCGAATAGCTTCCCTGTCCCGCCAACTGTCATCCTCTGCGCGCACCATGGCTCCCATCACTAAGGAGATCGACTACCTCGTCATTGGCGGCGGCAGCGGTGGCCTCGGCTCCGCGCGCATGGCCAGCAGCAAGTATGGTATCAAGGCCATGATTGTCGAGAACAAGCGACTCGGCGGAACCTGTGTCAACGTCGGGTAAGTCCACCGCCGTATTCATTCCCATCAACGGGTCAACATCTCGCAATGAACAATTCCCATTGACCTACTCCTAGCTGCGTACCCAAGAAGGTAACCTACAACGCCGCCGCCCTCGCCGAGGCCATCCACGACTCCAAGGCATATGGCTTCTCCGTCCAGGAGACGGCCCCCTTCGACTGGTCGACCTTCAAGACCAAGCGCGACGCCTACATCAAGCGCCTCAACGGCATCTACGAGCGCAACCTCGGCAGCGACAAAGTCGAGTACCTACACGGATGGGCCCGTCTGCTGGCCAAGAACCAAGCCGAGGTCACCCTCGACGACGGCACCAAGGTCGTCGTCAACGCAAAGAAGATCCTCATCGCCGTCGGCGGTAAGCCCACCCCGCCGCCTCAGGTTCCCGGCGCCGAGCTTGGCATCAACAGCGACGGCTTTTTCGACATCGACACCCAGCCCAAGAAGGTCGCCATTGTTGGCGCTGGCTACATCGCCGTCGAGTTCGCCGGCATGTTCAACGCCCTCGGCACCGAGACTCACCTCTTCATCCGCCACGACACTTTCCTGCGCAGCTTCGATCCCATGATCCAAGAGTCCGTCACCAACGAGTACGGGAGACTCGGCGTGAACTTGCACAAGCGCTCTCAGGTCAGCAAGGTTGAGAAGGACGCCAACGGCAAGCTCACCGTTACTTACCGCGACGACACCGGTAACGAGACCGTCGTCGCCGACGTTGACCACCTCATCTGGGCCATCGGACGCACCCCTGAGACCAAGGGCATTGGTCTGGAGGAGGCCGGTGTCAAGCTCCGCGAGTCGGGCCACATCGTTGTCGACGAGTACCAGAACACCGACGTCGAGAACATCTACGCCCTCGGTGACGTCACCGGCGAGGCCGAGCTCACCCCCGTTGCCATCGCCGCCGGCCGCCGTCTGGCCCACCGCGTCTTCGGGCCCGCCGAGTTCTCCAACCTGAAGCTCAGCTACGACAACATCCCCTCTGTTGTCTTCTCCCACCCGGAGGTCGGCAGCATCGGCTTGACTGAGCCCCAGGCCATTGAGAAGTACGGCAAGGACAACATCAAGGTCTACAAGACTGGCTTCACCGCCATGTACTACGCCATGATGGAGCCCGACCAGAAGGGCCCGACCAACTACAAGCTCATCACCACCGGCCCCGAGGAGAAGGTCGTCGGTTTGCACATCATGGGCCAGGGCAGCGGCGAGATGCTGCAGGGCTTCGGTGTTGCGGTCAAGATGGGCGCCACCAAGGCCGACTTTGACAGCTGCGTGGCCATCCACCCCACGAGCGCCGAGGAGTTAGTGACGCTGAAATAGACGAGTGCAAAAGAGTAGATCGATAGAAGGGGTGTGTTGGTTATTGGCAAAATTGTGTTTTGCGAGGGATGGTGACGGTATTCAAGGAAGATGGGCACTCAACCAGACGAAGAACGATTCATGACCTTTCGAGTAGATCACAACTATAAGAAGGTTTGTTATCAGGCCATGTTTCTCGACCGCGTTTGAGCAGGAATATCTGACCTAACAATATGGTAAAGTCAGCGCAGCGTAGAAACGAAAGAGTTCCGGCAACCCGGATTAGACAGAGACAACTATAATTCCCATGATGATAGGCGTTCGTTCCATCCATATCTTTCGGCTTTTAGGTGAGTCCTTTTCGAGCCTCTCCTATGGCCTCTTATTATTCGCTGATAACTCAATAGTCATTGGAATGGATAGTGAGAACATCTTCAGGGTATCGATGTTGTGTCTCGGTGGCTTGTGTTGGTTATGAATTGTGAAACTATCCCCCCGAGCTTTACGCAATTCTCCTACTCGAAGGGTATCAATATGCTTTCAGTGAGCCAAGAGCGAGTGCTCGTCAATCTTATCTTATCCTTCGCTTAGTGTCTATCTAACTCAGAAACCATACATCGAAAATGTTACAATGACATGTAGGAAAACTCCGATACCAGTCCCATTAACTCCCAACATTACTCTCATCGAGATCCAAATCATTCTATGAGAACTCAACACTTCACGTTTCCACCATATCCACTACCTCTCCTTCGCATCGCACAAGCCATCTGTCATCCTCTTCGGCTCTCCTAGAACGGCAATTCCCAAGAGACGCAGCCACCCGCACCGGTCCGGACGACGGCATTTCACCGGCTCGGATACACGCATGCGTTCACGTCCCCTCGACACACACAGAGAACGCTGCATCGGGGTCGGCGTGCAGAACGCAGACTCGGGTCGACGCCCTCTGTGACACGGAGAGTCGTGTTAGACAGGGAAGCACCCGTGCGTGGGGGGGACGGCTGGCCGCGTACAGAATACAACAAGGATTATTTGGTGGTTAACAAGAGTTCGTGAGCACCGCTTGTTTTCGTCAGGAGTGTACGCATCGCAGTGTTACGACATCGGAGAAGCACGTTGGAGTCGAGTCTCGGCGGTTTTGCGGGTGCTGGGGAGAGGTCTAGGTCGTCGAGGTCTGGTGATTACTGTCGTGGTCTGTTACGCTCGATAACACAGTATTGGATGTCTCGTTGGCGGTGTTGTCTTTTCCAGACGAATTACGGTGCAAGTTAGAGTTGCAACCTTTGGGAGGTCAATATTTGGTACTAGAGAGCTATCGACACTAGGATTTGCAGTACACAAAGACACTTGGGTTTGTTACCGCAGGACCAACTCCCCCAACTTATAAGGTTACCGAGTGCAATACCCGTACAACATGATGATGCCATACCGAACAGAAGGATACCAGTTGCACAAGTCAGGTCGGTTGTAAGCGGGCGAGTTCCTCAAGAAGCCAACTTCCTTACCTACCCTGGAACACACAGCGACACAAACACAAGACAACTCACGTGAGGAGAGGTTGGAGATGCTACTCCAGATGATGGAAACTAGCACAAGAGGCCGTCACCGATCGATCATCCTCAAGGTCCCGTGAGCCATCACGCCGGCCACTGGTTGACTGCCTCCAACAAAAAGTCCCTGGAGGGGGGTGTGCAGCACGGTCTCGGCGCTTTGCATGTCATCAAGACCCTGCAAAACCTGCCCCCCTCGAGCACTAGAAGGCTGGGCTCACGAGTTCCTGCAGGAATTGCCTGTCTCGGTCTAAAAGACTGGTCACATGGACACCCAACGTCCACAACCGAGACATTCAGCGCAACACCCAGACGCCACTTCCGCATTTTCTCAGGAAACCCTTCGGCGCTGTCATGCCCCAGTTGCCCAGGTTCTTTGCAGTCCATCTTGACTGTGCTCTGAGAGGAATGGTCTTGGTTACACATCAACTAGACGACGCTGCCAATCACGCTGCGTCCCTGTGACCCCAAAGCCCAGACGAAACGAGCCCAGCACGCGGGGGTCGCTGGAAATGAGATTGGCGATGTGGTTGAAAGTGAGGGGAAAGGCATGCGAAAGAAGGAATGGCATGGGGGCACAGCCGCACTTGCGTAAGATGTCGTCACGAAGCAGAGAAGATAGACACGCTGCGCTGACTTCAGGGTCCAAGCGGTTGGAGACAGACAGCCACCCAGAGCCATCTGCATTTTGTTTCCCATCCGGCGTCGGTGGCTTCTCGCTGACGACGGATGCTGGTAGGTAAGGACCCCGACGCAACGGACTTGGGCGCTTCCGTGTTGGCGGGCCGGTATCAGGGAAGACGCATCCATCTGTTGGATACCGATGCGAGACATCGCCCACTGACTCCAAGGGCCATCTGGAGGCCCCGTGGCCCTCCCTCCCTTCAGAGTAAAACGCCTTCGCGCTGGCGGTACGGTTCTAGCGGTAGACCGGACGGGAGGCGAACGACCACCCAAAGGACCCCGGCGCCATTGACAAATCCGAGGCCATGGTCCAAGACGTGAACTAGACACCGAGGGAAGGTTTCGAACAAAGGGACTCTTACGGAGACGGTGCTAATGTCGTGCGCCGCACCGCATAGACTAGGCAGGGCAGGGCAGGCAGGGAAGTTTGTCAGTTTGTCAGTGTGCCAGGCGAGGTAAGTAATATGACAGTAGCACGCAGATTAGCCCTTGTCATCTCTTTGGGGTTTTGGATGCTTCGCCAGTTCGTCAACACGCGGCGTCTTTCAGAGGGTACCATCAACCCCACGGGCATCTGCAGAAGGGAGGAGACCGAATATGCCTCCGCAACTAGGACCTCTGCTAACCTCCGTGAGTCCGTTTAGCGTCGGTTGACCTGTGGAGTTCTGAGTGTGGTCAATCTGGGGAACACCAGCGTCGTTCATGATTGGCCGAGCCCGCTGAGCCTGCCGAGTCAAGCAGTGAGCGAGCGGTTGAGCACCGACGTCCGAAAATATCTGCATGAGGTGGCAAATGAGATGAAAGGAGCGTTGGAAGTGCTGGAAGTGCTGGATCGGCTTGAGACTTGGTGAGCCAACACCAGGTCACTTTGACAAACCGCTGGTGAGCTACGATGCTACGACGCCGTCGCCGCCTTGCCTCTTGGAGTCGTGCTCGCCACGGTCGCTTGGCCAAGCAAGACGGTTGTGCAACATGACATGTCTCCTTTCAGCTGTCGAACTGTAGGGATAGTTAGACACTGTGGTTACACCGCACTCAGCCGATTCAAGCCACCGGCCAGAGGAGGACTGCAGACTGCCTCATCCGGAGAATCGATTTCAATAGTCGCGACGGTTGACGGTGACGGGTGTTATCGACCATGATGCAGAATCCGACAAGCGAGAACGCGGCGGCAGACCCCTGAACGTCTGTCTGAGCGAGCCTCTCTCTCTCTGTCTGTGCCGCACGCCCTTTTCCCTAGAGCGTGCAGGTGCAGCAAACAATTTACAGGCCCGGGCAGCGCACAGGCAGACCTGAGGCCTCTAGCGCTCGAGGGGAGCCAACGGCATCGTCGACCACTGTCCCATACCCATGTCTGGTGTCTGGTCCCCTGCCGGCCAAAGGAGGTTTTTGTTTGCCAATCAAGGGACCTGGGACGGAAACCCCTCCTGCGCGTTTGGAACGGATGGAGGGTTGCCTCGTGCGACGTGCGACCTTGTGAGGATGCGCCTGTCCGCCCAGGGAGCAAGCAGGCAAGCTACGGCCGGCGACCTGCAAGATGTGCTCAGCGGCACCGACGCCCGCTGCTGTTTGGGCGGGACGCTGATAGGGAACGGAAACGGCAGTGCCCCCGTCGCCGTTGCAGTCGTGAGAAATGCGGGGGAGGATTGTGATCTGTCAGATCGGCTAGCCACGAGAGCGTGGAGCGTGGGTGGAAATGATACGATGCTACGCCATGACCGGCAAGAGGCACTGGGTCGCGGCAGGAACACAGATGGGAAGAAGTAAAAACAAGCCCCCCAATGCCCGTTTGACACTAACAGTGGACTCCGCCGAGGCCCCAGCAAGCCCCAGCAAGCCGTGTGTGCGTGTGTGCCCTGTGTCTCTGACCAAAGTGTAAGTGTAAGTAAGTGCAAGTGCGCAATTGCGCAATTGAAGGCAGAGTGCGCCATGATGAGGCATTCACAGGTGTGAGTTGTATTGGTTCGCAATTGGAGATACCGGGACCAGTATGTGCATGCAGACAGGCAGGCAGGCAGGCAGGCAGGCAGGCAGGCAGGCAGACCTGGAATCTAGTATCTCGGAAACGCCCTTTGCACTTCGCTCTCTGCCCTTTGCGCTTCGCTCTCTGCCCTTTGCGCTTCGCTCTCTGCCCTTTGCTCTTCACTCACCCTCTGCACTTTGCCCATTGACCAACCGTCGCCCCTGCTTCGCCCGTCGCCCCTGCTTCGCCCTGCACCTAGGTCCCCTCAGATAACAGCGGCCCCGGGCATCCGTCCATGGCATTTGACCCATCATCCCGCCCGCCGTTAGCCAGTCCGTCGCGCCCGTCCGTCGCCCGTCCGCTGACTGAGAAGCGACCTGGACTATCCTCCCCCTTGGATCCAAATCTCTTCAGAGGTTCAGGTGGGCATGTCACGGCCCCAAGGCCAGAGCTCAGGGCTACCGGATCTACTATCTTCGGTACCTTGCTACATAGAAGGCAGGCACAGGCGCAGGCGCACGGGCAACTTCCAGCGTCGCACCCAGCCCGGCGTCTCCCTCTCTCCGGCCTGCCGCCGACGCCAAGCGACGCGAAGCCGTGGGTGAGAGTCTGAGTGAGCACTTACTGAGCATCTCCCTCCCCTTCCCGCTCCTAACGCTGCGCTACCGGTCGGCTACCTATCTCAGCATCTCAGGGGCAACCAGTCCCGTTGAGTCTGGACCTTGCTCGCGAAAATCTTCGTTCATACTATCGCGAAGATAAAACCAAAACAGAGTTTTCCTCTTGGTTTTTTCCCCTCTTCATTCTCATTCTCTCCGGGCCCAGACGGGCCCAGTGCACGCAGGACCCTAATCTTCTGGAATCTAAGCGTGACTCAGCCGAGCACGCGAAGGCGGCGCCGGAACCACGAGGGAGCTTAATGGTGAGGCAAGGGAGATTAGAAACAAAGCCCAAGACGAACTGCTCTCCACTGAAAGAAAGGAGCAAAAAAAAAAAAACCACCTTCTTAACGCGTGGCTCTTGGTTCAAACTCGATGATGTCGTTCGTCTCTGGCGCCCCAATCCTCGTATGACACGGCACTTGAGGCGCATGTGGGCCAATCAATCAAGCATACCCTCGCCCACGGGCGGCTTCGTCGGAAGCTTGCGGCTCCTTGAGAAGCTAGACAAAAAGCCAAATCGAAGGGAGAGGAATTGAGAGACATTAACAAGAAAAAGACTTAAAAATGGAGATGGAATGGTGTAATGCCCGGGCTCTCGAAACGTGCTCTCGACGATCTGGGCCTGTCAATCAATCACTCAATCAAACGCAGTTCGAGACAGGCGCTGCAATGCCGGCCACCCGACGACCAGGGCGTCAGCGCGTCGCCTCGCTGCCCCAAAGTCCGCCCGTAGTTGGAACCTTGGACGAGAGCAAGCGCAGTCATTCAATCGCTGGCCAAAATGACGATTCCCTGCTGGAATGGTGAAAAACCTCGTCGTAATGTCACGATCCTGCACGCTGGTTTCGATGCCCCACAGCGATGGAGCTTGATCCCCATGGCACAACCCAATCTCACGATGGCATCACCTCACAGCACCTTGATGTCACTTTGTCATTAACCTTGGTCCGTCAGTCCTCCACCTCTCCTCTCGTCACTGGACTCGTGCACTAGCCTAAGCCCTGTCAATGTCGTCACTCCAATCGGCCGATCCGCCTCCGAACTCCATCGCTCTCCACGCCTGAAGCCGAAATGAAGCTTGGCTCTTGTTCGCGTCCTCAGGTTCCACCACAAGCGTCGTTCAAAGACGACAGGGGGGCCGCGGGGCGCAGAAAAAAAAACTTCAGTGAGCGGCGCAGAGCCAGCTTTCTAGCCTTTGGAACTAAGAGCGAATCGGAAGGGTGTGTATTTAGAATCAGGAAGCGCTGGATTCAGTAGAGAGCTCTCCACGGCAGACTATTTGTCGATCATGCCGAATTAGGCGCAGCGCTATCCCATTAATGGGTCGAGGGCCATGGGCTGAGCCTTGTCCAGGAGACGCTCTGGGGATATCTCTTGGCACCCTCGATAATGACAGGGCCAATTGTTGGCAGTCGTTGAGCAAGGGCATCACGGAGGTTTTTTTTTAGGGGAGAAAGAAAAAGAAAATTTTATGTTGTGCTGGCCCTGACCGGATCTGACTGTCAGATCATCTTTGTCGCCTGACGAATGAGGAGTGCACACTCTTCCCCCAAAGGCATGACAGAGACAACGACGGCAGGCGACCAGACCACTACACCCCGGACAGGCTGTGAACCGCCCGTTTGCCTAACAAGGCGGCTGGCTGATATCGCTGCTAACTGGTTGAACTGGTTTCAGCAGGTTCTGCAACAGGCTGGCTTGCTGGTTGATTGGTTGGTTGCTTCTCGCTCTTCGTTTCCCATCAATTTTGTTGATCGCCTCGCTTCCCTGGCATGCATGAGCCGTGCTGCGACGCTCATGGGGGATGTTTGTGGTTCGCATTTCGCTGATGCAAGGTACCACAACCAAACAAACAGAACCGAGCCTGACCAGAGATTTCTTCCTTTTTCTATGCGGCACCTAGCATAAAAAAAAGCAGCCCGCTAGTTCGATGACAGCTGGACATGGCGCTGCTAGCTGCATTTTCGCTGTTGTGTGTGCTTTGTCGTCAGCGGAGTGGCATCGTACCCGATCTACTTTGGCTTCCTTTTTTTTTCTTCTTCTTTCTTCCTTTTTTTCGCCTTGCTTTTGCGGCGTCTTTCAACTTAGCGCCAAGAGACGAAGATGGCTAAATATGGTAGCCTCAGCATTGTCAGCTAGCGCCGCCATGCCATGCCAGCCGGCCAGTTCAGCACACCCCCTGTATGGTGTTCGTTGCGGCCTGTCTAGGCCTTTGTCCATTCTCACCTTAAAACCGCCACCTCGTTACGAATAGGGGCTGGGGCCAACTGGCCAAGGTCCCAGGATGTCCCAGGCGGGAGGGTGAGGTGATCAGTGAGCCCACCACCACGAGACGGCCAGCTGCCTCTCACAGCCCACCAGACGAGCCCCGCGTGATCGCCCCCGGGCTTTACGCTGCTTTGAACCCTCTTGGCTGTGCTGGTTCGTGCCGTTGCAGGCGCCTCTCGATAATCTGTCCGCTTGGTGGGTTGAGGGTGCACCTCCATCGGGCAGGCCGGGAGCGAAAAATACATCCGCCTATCACCATGTATGAGGGGCGTAGCTGAGCTTTGTTCCATTCAGGGCCATTTCGGCACTCGAGGCTCAAGAAGGCAATGAAAAATCCTTCTTGCGATGTGCCTCCTCATCTCCTTTAGGACATATTGGCTCGCGGTCATGAACGAATCCAGTCTCAAAAGTCGGATGCTGAGGCCAGCTCGAGCACCCACACCCCCAGGAGTTCGCATGCCCGGTGATGATCGATGGATTCGTATCGCGAACGCAGTCAGCTGGTGCAGGTTCACCATATCGTTTTGAGGTTGGATGCCCGTCTTGACGATAAGCTGTGAAGCGATGCCTCCGAGCCCATCAACAAGACCGCAATCAAACCAAACTCCTGGCTTGACCGGGGGGAAGAGATCCCTGAGCATTCAGCGGCCATGGCTTACGTGCTATACGCAGTAGCACCGTACTGTAATAGGGCTTGCCGACGAGGTAGCTCCCTGGTTCCCGCGTGGCCAGTGCGTCGGACTAGTCTTCGACATCCCTTGACAAGCCCTGGCAGCCTCTCATCTGTTCGTGGCTTTCAAGCCATGGGGCCATCAACTAACAGGATGTCTTTCGAGCCTCCCAGAGAAGCAGCCCACAATGTGGAATAGACAGTTTTAACCTGACATGGCATACCGGTCAACATGGGGTCTCTCAAACAAGGGCTTGACTTGGTTCCAGACTTAACAACCGTGGCTACACGCAACGTAGTTTGAGTTGCTATAGTTTGTGTGTAGTTTGAGCCGAGCATGTAGCGCACACCCACCACTATGACTTCGGTCGAGGACCCTGCCGAGCTTCACTATGGGAGGACTGCCTATCTTGGCGCGTCATCCGAAGAGAAACCAGCCTATTCCCAAAGCGAGATGCACGTATCTGGGAAATCTAGGTGACCTGATCAGGGAGCGTGGGGGGCAGCTCCCCAAGGCACAGAAATTCGGTTGTCCACCCGATACAGCCGATGTGTACCATATCTCTGCCGGCTCGCTTGCGGGCGCATACTGGTAGCCCTCTGGTTTCGGGAGGTCACGCCGATGCCGAAAGTCGAACATCTCTCGCACTTACTCGGCCTCGGCGGATTGATTCGAGTGTGGGGGTAAGGGAAGGAATCCATCTCCGTTTGGCCGTTTCCCCTTACGGGATGGGGCTAGCTCGAGCGTTCCTGGCAAGACAATCAATGATCTTGATAGTCGATCCCCAGCAAACATTGCTTTGCTTCGAACGGCACTTGCGTCTCACGTTGTGACGACATCTTTGGCTCAGCCTTGCCCGGGATTCCTCTCAAACCAGGCTCGGGCCATGCATCTTCCTTGGACTAGTCGAGACATGCATCCTCACCAGCCGCGTCAACTACGCCCTTGGGGAGGATCAGCAGTGCCAGGCGAGCTGGTCCCGCTGTAGAGCAAGCACCTCTGACAACTCTTATCGTCCCGCAGAACCGAGTCGTGGAGGTTCGTGATTCCTTTCTCTTTAGCAAGGTAGGCTATTCGCTGCGGCGCGAGGGAAATCCCCACCACAGCGTCGACATCACCCAAGACAGTATGACGACGCTTCATGGTCCATGGCAGTCTGGCCTCCCACGTTTCGGCGTTGATAGAACTCGGGTGAAACCCGGGTTTGGCGCCCACTCTCGTGGAAGGCACTTGACTGCGGCAGCGGCATCAACCATGTCATTGGCTCGGTCTTGCATCTGTACCCGTCGTTCGTCAATCCAACCCGCCCCCCCTCTCCGAGCGTGCGGTTAGTAGGATGAATTTTGGGCCTCGGCGAGTTGCGTTCCAGATGACGTTACATAGGCAGTTGGTTGCCCTTTTTTGGATACCCGTGATAGCTTGTGGTGACCTGAATACCTTTGCCTTAGACATTTGACCTCGAAGCGGGCGCTTCCAAGGCGTTATGTTCAGTCACACCTAAGTGCAACAAACGCCATTTAGGGCAATGGGATAGCCTTTCGAGAGGCTCTTGCCGTCCTCAAGCACACAGGTCTCAAGTTGCAAGGTGCTGAGCTCGCGTCCGCGTCCAACTGCCAACTCCGCCCCGATTCGGTAGAGGTTTGGAGGATCATGCTGGATGTCCCGGCCAAGACGAGGCCCGGGACGCCTTGCTGCAGTGCTATGCAGCGGCTTTGATCCTCCCACAGGCGCTATCTGGGCCCCTGGCAGGGGAGGCTGTCCATGTAATTGCTGGTGTGCCCTGGGTGATGTGCAAGCGGGATCCTCTCGATGGCGGCCGGCATGGCAGGCTGGCTGGCAGGTTGGATTGACAGGCTCTTTGCATGCCCGGGCAAGGCATTGCTTCAGAGCCGAGATGGATGCGAACCAACAGCCCAACCTGGAGTTGCTGAAGGAGGTTGGAACTTGGAACTGAAGGTCAGGTGGCAATGCTAGGCCTAGGACCAAACAGAGTTGAGGGTGTGGGTGTGGAGAGGCGAGGCCATTCATGATTTGTCTAGCCTCCCTCGGGCCCCCGCTGTAGAAGCAGGTGTGAGTGAACGCGGACTAGCGTTGTCGGCTAGCCTCCGCAGAAACCACCACCTCATGGCTCCAAGTTATCGTCGTCAATTGTCGGAACAGAGACAGACAAAACAGACGCTCGTCTGTCCACAGTATCGCCCGGCCGAACAGGGGCCTGGAGAGATTGGGCATTCTATCTGACACAAAACTCGTGGTGGCTTGCACTGTCGTTGTCGGTTGACGATCCCTTGTAAGTCGTTGCTTAGCTCTCGAAGCACAACAACGGCGCAGCGGACGAACCGTGTCCCAGACTGTTGGTTGTTGGCCTTGAATGTCACCGAGCGTGTCTTCGTCGATATGTCTCAACTGTGCGAGGAGGCTTGCCGTTCTTTAGACAGCTCGTGGGGTCCAGACCGTTGGACGCTGGTGGATAGTCTGCCTTTGGATGTCATGTCAGGTCATTTGCTGCTTCATCCTTGGACACGCAAAACCACCTGTCTCATTCTGAGAAACCGTCCAAAGTCTCGCGATGCACGAGGAAGTGGCAATGCGGAAGAAAAAATCTTCGACGTGGAGGGTAGGATCATGGCCCAGTTCCTTGGCCAAATTGTTGATCTCGCTGGCTGATCCTCACGATAATTGCCTCTCGTGGCGAGGGCAACTGTTGGTGTTGGCTGCTAAAACCCTCGTCAACCTCTTCGAGGGTGTAACGGTCGCCACTGTGGGATGGGGGCTGGCGTTGTTCACAGTGTATTGGCCCTTTGGTTTGGGGTGCAAGACGGCCGCCAATGAAGCGATGGACCTGGTGCAGGAAGAGGCAGAGGGTTGTACTGCGTCTACATTAGGTGGTTTGAACTTGCCCCCTCTCGGAATGCGTCTCTGGGGGGGATCCACACAGCCCCCGGATTGTACGGAGCACTTCGTACCTGATGAGGGTATGCAATTCTGCTGCGCAGTTGCGAAAGTATCGCGTCACTGCGGCGTCCCTCGCTTTAATGCACCAAGTAGTGTAGGGGCTGAAACCCGCGTATGCGTGCTTGCTTTTGGGGCGTAAAGTTGACAGAAGCGACAGCTGCAGGTATTTCGAATATGTAACTACAGTTTACGACGTGCAAAGTTGCCAATTCGAGACATATCTGGCTGGCTGTGTGTGTTGTGTTTGGATCACGGATGGATGTCCGCTAGGTGGGTTGCAGCCGGTACCAAGTATTCGTGCTGTACGAAGTAACGAAAGTGCACATCCATCTTACTCAACGAGAGCTTGGGACTTGGGACTTGGGACTTTGGGACTCGGAAACACGCCGGACCTTGCAGCTGAACAAGATACCGTCGTGTCTGTGCCTGTGCCTCTCGTAACCCGCACGTCTCATCCTAGCTGGCCTCGCTCCAGGCGTTTTGCGTTTTGCTAGGTCTGTTCTCGTCTTCCAAGAGGCAGATTTTCAAGCTCTGGGCTGGCCTCAAGTCACAGCGCCTGGCCGCAGTTGGACGTCTGCGTGCCCCAGCGAAGTAGCGAGGGTGAACCCTCTCCCAGGATGGGAGGTGGAGGTTGACAGGGAGAGGGCTAGCGGGGTAAGACCATACCACAAAGCGCCTAGCTCCACCTCAAAGACAGACTAAGCCTGATATATCAAGCTGCAGCCCCTATGCTGCACTTCTGCCTCAGGCCGCCCCGGCCCAGCCAGTGCTTGGTGAGTCTGGCAAGTTCTAGGAGAGTCCGATCGGCATCCCATTCCAGGCGTGCAAAAAAAAAAAGCTTGGGCCTTGAAATGAACAGCCAGCCAGCCAGCCAGCAGCACGGCCAAAGTATCGTGCACGCCGTCACACCAGAGTGAGAGGCAATTGCACTATGAACGAAGCACAGCTACGGCTGTTATCGGGTGTGAGCCGCGTCTCGCCGGGCCCCCCTCCTTACCCCCAGCAGAGAAGAGGTCACACTCAATGAAGAAACCCAAGCAGCACGACTGATCCGTGAGAGAGAAAATTGGCAGTGGACACAGGAGCAGGCCACTGGTGGACGACGCTCACACCACGGCCGTGGGCAGCGTGGGCGGGCACGGGACGGGGCACACCCTTTTGTGCAGTGCGCTGCGGTGCGGACACTGCGGTGCAGAATTGCACAGGCTTTGCGCCTTTCTGGAGGCAGCGGAGGCAAATATCTGCCCACCACCGATGTCGCTGTGGTGTTCATCAGCCCAGGCCCCAGCCAAAAATCTCGGCTGATGCCTCGCGGTGGAAACCGGGACCCTCATAGCCCTCTGGGCCCTCAGCCAGCTCCTGTCTGAGTCACCTCATCCGCTCGCTAGAAATGGGTGACTCGTCGTACGTAGTAGTTAGTAGTAGACTGAGCAGAGAGGGTCGAAGGGCCAAGAAAATTTTCTCTTCATCTCGCAGCCCGCCATGCCGCGCAGCCCGCCGAGCCAAGGGGAATCACACGCCAATATCTGATGTCTTCGGTGTCTAGTTGGGTGTGTCTTGGTGTCTTGATGTCTTGACTTGGCCTCTCCCAGCACCAGTTCTCTGGGGCACTCCAGCGAGCAACTGTACCGGAAAAGCTGGCTGCACCTCACACGCCTTGGAGCACGCCTTTCACGCTTTGGAGCATTTCACCCACGCCTCGACCATGCCCTCACACCCTCCTTCCACCAACCCCACCCCTCTCGGATGCCTGAGACATCTAGGCTGCTTGGCGACACCCCCCTCTTATCCTACTCACGCACCCACCAGGCGCCCCCATGAGCCATCTGGAGGGCGTGAAGGCGTCAACAGGCGTGGACGCCTTGGCTTGCGTGGAAGGGGGTACGTACCTTGCACCTAAGGCAGATCCCTGCCCACTGGCGGGGTGCTCTGCAGGGCATGAGGTGGGGCTGGCCCATCCTTGCCGCCGTCTCTGCCCCGTCTGAAGGGCTACGCTGGTTTGGATAGGCGTGGGCGACCGTGGTACCCTCCACCACATTTTATTAGGCAATGTACAAGCTAGCGCCATAGTTCTCTTGGAACTGATCATCCACCAGGCTGTGTGCCTGGTGGGTGAGCAGAATATACATAACCCTCCTCTGCCCTCGACCATTCTCCTCCTCCTCTCCACCATCACCACTTCGACTCCTTCTTACCTTTGCAAACCGCTTCTTTCTCTTTTCGAGCTGCTGGCCTGCCTGGATACGAGACCCAAGCTCTACGACTCTTCCGCTCTACACTTGTAATCTCCTTTCCTCTCGACTCCTCCGACGAGACAACCAACTCAACCTCTTCGAACCCACCGGGCCTCAGATTTGACAAGAGACGCAAGAGACATATCTCTTTCGTCCCTGACTCACCTTCTTCCTCAACAACAACCAAACCACCCAACGCAGCAATGGATGATCTCTGGACTCACTCCTTCTGCCTCGCTTGTGACAAGCAGGTTCACACTGCGAGCGACGCCTACTGCTCTGAGTCGTGCAGACTGGCCGACTTCGAGAAGACTTCGCCCCCGAGCTCTCAAGCTAGCTCTCCCGGCTTTACTCCTCCCTCCTACCCATGGTCGACTCGATCCTCCTCAAACGCTGGCTTCTACCTCTCTCCCGCCTACGACTTCACCAACGCAAAGCCTTACGGCACCGCTCCTCTTCAGCAACCAGCCTCCAAGCCCACTGGCACTGAACAGACCTCCACTCGAGCCCTCACTCCGTCGAGCTCACACAGCAGCCTCTGCTCCATCCAGAGCACCTCAACGACCAGCGAATCGGGTCAGTTGTCGGACAAGACGAGACGAGAACTCCGAGCCTACGCCGTCTCCTTCGAGCAAGTGAGGATGCAGCGAAGGCGGTCGTACTAAGACCATGTATCAATCTCAACCCGATCACAGTCTGGTCGGACCATATCACTCATATACCCCGCGTCACACTCGACCACCCTGATTTTTAAGACTTCGCAACTCACTTTGACCATCACACAAAGACGACGACACCCTTAACACCACATCGCAATACACGCATTTTTCCTTTGACCAATCTGTTTGTTGTAACAAGACGGGCATTACACCGGAGCACTGCATATCAAAAAAAGTTTGTTTTTCTATTTTTCACAACGACTCCTCTTATCTCGGTCGACTCGCTGGGATCATCTGGGCGGTTTTTTTTATACTTATTCGTTATGGGTTGACGGGATACGGGAGCCACAATGGGTATTTTGTACCAAATACAGGCTGGCGTTGGCGTCGCATGTTGTTTCAGAGCATGGATCGCGGGAGCAATTGGAGCCAAGGGGAAAACATCACGATATCTGGGGTACGACAGTGTCTAGAACCCGTCGAGGGCGGCACGGATCACTTTTGGGAAACTTGAGAACAAGAACAAGGACAAGGCGCATGGGATGGCCAGGCACAGCAAGCCGGTCTTTTTGGAATGTCTTTGGGAGGAGATGCTGCGCTGCCTTGGGGCCGTTGACCACGGGTGATTGGGTCAATGTTAACAGGAACCACGGAAGACTGCATAGCACAGCATACTTAGCATTAGCATAGCATTACTATAGCCAAAGACTTTTTACCCACTCGAGACGAAACTATGTCCCTTTCTAGCACGCTCCCTCGCTACCTCAATACCTCGCTCTGTGGCCGCGTCGGCCCACGCAACCCCATAATTCATTAGCCCTCGATCAATGCGTCTCGGGAGAAACAATTCACAGCACTTGGGACTCTGTGAATCTGCCCTCCGACGGGGAGCGACTGCGATGACTGGGATGGCCCCCGCCGGAGTCGGAAGGCATGGAGATACGTACCCGCGCCAGGCCAGCGGCGGCAGCAAGCGCAGGTTTCCGTTGTGGTTCCACGGGTGACAAGGCCCAAGCCGAAGACCCACGGCTTGCGGAGTGCGGACTGAGGACAGACAAGCAGGCGGAAGGTTGGCTTCAGCTTCCCCGTTTAAGCGGACGGCGGACGGGCGGCCTAAAGCGATGCGATGTGAGCTAAAGACGGCTTGAAACCTAGTTTCGTTAATGGGGGCCTCTAAAGAAGCGACAATCTGGCAGTTTCTGGGAGGCAAACTTGACAGCAAGAGCACTAACTAATTGGCAAGGAGGAAAAAAACTTAGACGTGTCATGCCCGCGATCATGCTCCCAGCGCATCCGAACCCGCAAAACCGCCTCCCCTTGCCGTTACGTATTACTGCAGTACGTATTCGTAGTCTAGTACACGGTAGTACTCAACGGAGCTCTTGAGCTCTCCCTCCAACACTCAAGCTCCCGCAGAGTCATCCCCGATGTCCGGCCTCCTGACACAGAGTGCCCATGGCCATTGCACCACCACCTACGGGCAACGGGGCAAATGGCCCCATGGGCCCACGACAATTCCCGTAGAACCACCAGACATGCCATGATGCCACCAGGGAGCCCGGGGACAAATGGTATGCTCGATGCCCGGCGTCCCCCCCCCACATCTCCCTGGTTCTTTGGTCTCTGAGAACTCCGGCCGGCACTGCATGCAAGTTGGAGGCCTGGCCTGCGTCTCCGCAAAAGCCTTCCTCTCGGCCACAAGTTCGCATCTGCCTTTCCCCATCATTGTTATCTGTCTAGGTTGCCCGAAGGGGAAGTCGGGCGTTGCAGGTTGCTGGGGTGGTGTAGTGGGACGCGGGTATAGTCTTCCACGTCCGAGTCGAGCCGGGCAGGCACAAAACCCCAGGCACAAACCTCCAGGCACAAACCTCCAGGCACAAACCCCAGGCACAAAATCTCAGGCACACCTCGGCCAGCCCCGGACCGTCCAGCATTACAACGTCATGCTAAGGCGGGCCGTCAGTCGTCTCCTCCTTTGCCAACGCATCTCTTGTTTTAGGAGATCAGCATTGCTGACTCGGCGACTTGTTTGCTAATTAATGTGGGCTCCACGTCCGCTTGGCGAACCACAGACACGGCAAGCTTCTTTCTCTGACACTGACTGACACTGACACGGGAAAAATTTTCGCAGGCAACGCTACGCATTGGATGGGATCATGGCAATGGAAATGAAGATGGAGAAGGAGCTGGAGACGGAGATTGGGCATCCAATGTTGCTTCCTGGCCGTCCCTTCTGCGACGTTGACCTTCATAACCCGCGACAAAGCCTGGCTGTGCCGTGCCAGTAGCTTGGCTGGTAATCAGTCCATCGGTCGAGGACGATGTCATCGTCGGCGGCATCCGTCGTTCGGAGAAAAAAGAATTAAATAAAAATACTACCCTAATGTTAAGCGCCCGACCTTGTCCAGCCTGGGGCGCTAAACAAACCCCCAGACACATAATCGGTTTCGGCAGATTCTCAGAGCTCGGTCGGCATTGATAGGAAATTGAGTGGGCTGTTTCAGCGAGAGGGGCCTAGGGAGAGAAATGAATCTCTGCCCACGGCTCGATGGATAAGATCGAAGGTGCCTTCATTGCAACTTTGTCTCCTTAGATGGGCTCGGCCAAGGCCTTCCCGTCTTCTCACGACAATCGCTTTCGGGATTACTAGGCTTCAGACGCCGTCAGCCACGGACAAGGGGCCATCGAGTGACTCCGGCGAGGAATCCGCCCGGGCTGCTCCGTGTCTTGGATAGATTCATCGTGGCCTCTCCGATGCGATGTTATAGCAAGGTATGATGGCGCGGCGGTACATCGATCGGGATCGGGATTTCTGATCCGGCCTTGTGCCTTCTTTGTCAACATGGATTGTCTTCGTTGACCCTGTTTGATCAGCCCCTTTGGATTTGTTTCGGCTGAGTGAGTGGCTCCCCAAGGTATGGCCTCCTCATCGAAAGATCCATCTGCCGGATTGAAGACAAAAAGCCTTTCCGTTCCCCATTCCAGGACAGCCAGCCATTGTCACGATAAGTGAGACTTGGTTCTTAGTTATCTTGGGCTTGGCGCCAGTTCCCATTGCTTCGGCATATGAGAAAAGGCAGGGGGCTCTTTACAATTCGTGTAACCTACAGGTCCTGGATCTACGAACATGTACTTCGTACAAGGAAGTCTAACACTGGGACACACCAGCGGATGGTTTCGAAACACAGCACGCCCCACGTTAGATCCGCAACTCTCCCTTCTACGGCGCTTTGAAGGATTGATTGTTTAGCAGCTCACCCCCAATGGCAATTTCTATGCATTAACGGTCATCCACTTCCCTGCATCATCTGTGAGGGAGCTCTGCCGAGCTTACTGAACCTTTGCCTTGGTTTCACCACGTGGATCATCCCTACGGCTTACGGTCCGAATGGTCAGCTCTGTCGCATTCATGCCTCGGAACTTGCTCTCCAGCTAATGAACAGAAACATGATCCTACCATAGTCACTACAGCACTTCTCATGCCGACGGTTTCCTGTCACCTAGGGCCCAATATTCGCATGATACCCACTTTGATATCCAGGAACCTTACGTATGGGACCGTCTAAACCAGACCCTCCAGCACATGCGACGGCTCATACTTCGTACACCTCAGCATTCGTGACGGCATGTTGTCGTTCCCCTTTGGAGCGGCCCAATGGCAACCCGCTCAATTACGGCTCAAGCCCCTCCCCATCGACCCATTGCGGAGCGGCAGGTTGCCAATTACAACACATGCCGGGCATCAAGCGAGGTTCATCCCATTGCCTTACTTCTCCATTGCCTCACCTCGCCTCGCGGGTGCAATTGCACAACGGAAGTGTGACAATTGCCTCGCTGCCCCAAGGCCATCATTGGCAATTGGACCGCGGGAAGACGAGAGACCACCACCCGCGAAGGCTCGGAAATTCGTCACGCCATATGTCTCGAACTGTCCCGTCGTCAAAAGGGGTTGTTCGGCAGCCATCCTCCAGATGTGTCAGCCACGATTCGCTTTGGGCCATGCGGAGTAGAGTCCACAATGTTCACGGCGAAGTCTCCGAAATTCATGTCAGCAGCAGAATGTGCCTTACTAGGCAACCCAATAGAACCATCTCGAGGGATTGAAGTGTCGTCAGCCAAGAGTCAGAGCCGCAACATTGCTCGTGGCGAAGCCCAACCACGTTGTATTTCATGCACCGAGGTACCAACACTGCACGGCTGGTGCTGAAAGATGAGAACGATTGAGTCGGCAGTCATGGCGTCGACAAGCGAGGCCACGAAAATGCTGGTCTCCTTTCCACCGACTTCACTTCTCGCCTTGTGTCGATTTGTGTTCGTGTTTGTGTTTGTTGCTTTGTTTCGAGGGTTGGACATACTATACCGGCCCACCCGCTTGCTTTTTCCCGGCATCAGGGAGCCGAGCCACTTGCAGCATAGCCATCCGCAGGCGCTGATAGCCCGATGGCCGTCCCTGGGATTGGAAGTGTCATCCTTGATCCTGGTATTGCATGATCTAGAACATAGCGAATGGGCGGGCTAGCCTGCGCATGCAGATCTTTGCTGACAGCCAATGCTTTTTCTGACTTCTGGTATCATTACGCAGGGCTCCTGTCTCGAGACTTGTGTTACTACAGCACAACATGAACTTCAAGACTCGCTGGTGAGCATGAAGAGGCAAATTTTGGTTTCAATTTCGATTGAAAGAGCGGGATAAACGGCAAAGAGAGATGCACAGTCAGCTCCGTGGGGTTTCATGTCTCGCCGAAGCATTGTCTCAGCACCAGCGCGTGATGCTGGCTCAAAGGCTTACTTGGGAGGGAGGGCCGGAAGGGTGTGCGGCTCACGGTTGGGAACAAAATGGGGTTTCTTTTTTAAAAATGGGCCATTGGGATTCAGCTGCCCTGTCGGATTCTTAGATGCGAAAGGCAAGTTTCTTTCCATGACGCCTTGTTTCTTTTTAGGCATGTTGGCACGTTGTCTCATGTGTAATGATGCAGGTCCGCATTGTCTCAGTGGAGCATCACAACTGGCAACACCGGGGAGCCGGACGGCGAGCGAATCGGGAAATGTCACCGAGAATATTGTGGCTGGTTCATACAGCTCAAGAACGAGCTGGAAGGAAAGGAGACGATGACAGGCTTCTGGAACCCAGGCTCAACGACCCTGGGTCAAACGACACCAACCGTCCTTTGGGGGAAATTCACGCACCAAACAGTCGAGAGAGGGATCGCGGCGTCTCTTGTCACAACTCAAGGCTTGAGGGACTACGGATACTATCACGTAATACCTGGTATTTCTTTGCCTCGGGCATCACGGCCCGGCCAATCTTGTCGCTCCGTAGGCTGCGCGGTGCGGCGGAGCAACCGCGATGGAAATGGGGACGCGGCCGGACGGGACACACTGCGGACATGGCGGACCTGCGGTGCTGCCCGGCCTCCTCCCTCTGACAGATCCTCCCTCTGGTGGATCCTCTGATGGACCCTCTGATGAATCTCTGACGAGGCCGTGGACGACGACAACGATGACGGGGAACAATAGGGCGTCGACTTCCCCACGGAGGCGAATGGGGGCGTTTCACTCTGGGGGCGGGCGTCTGCCGTGGTGTCGATAAGAAGGGGGGCGTCTTCTTGATTCATTCACCTCGAGGTGTCTTCGACGAGCAATAGGCTGTTCATACATGGACGCCCCTCGACGGACTCGGGCGAAGTGAGCCTCGAGAGCGAGGAGTGGCAGTAAGATGTTTCTGAACAGAAAGTCTCAATGTTGCACCGGCGGCAGGGACGATGTTTTTTTTCTCTGGGAGGGAATTTTTCCTAAGGCTATACTACGAAGATTGCGTTAGCTTTTCCTGGGCCATCTCAATCCCCAGGTTCCTGGTCGTGGGGGGCTCTTTGAAGGTGGCGGGCGGCGGGAACTTTTTCTCGGAGGGGAATATATTAACATTTGGGCGGACTTGGTTATGATCGGACGAGGGGGGCGAAAGTGCGAAAAGTTTAACACAGGCGTCGACGGTTCACGATAGTTAACAGCTACGACGCAACGTTGGCGCTGTTGAGCGACATCCATCCATCCAGCTCGAGGCGATTTAGGCTTTTGGCGTGGGAGTCTGGACCATGGCCGCTAAGACTGCCCTTATCAATTGATGATTGCCGGAGGCTAAGGTGACAGATTGGTGATGGTGTTGCTCCCGACATGTTGGTCTTTGTGTTGGTCATGGCAGGAAACCGGCGTTTACTAGTTCACTCACTTCAGGTGGTTCCAGCAAGTCTAGCAACCGGTCTCACTCCTACGACGCTGTCAGACGCCCCTGGCCTAAAAATGGCAAACTCAGGCTTTGACGGGTGTGCATCGCGATCAACCTGCATTGACAGCCTGCAGGGCAAAAAACTCAGGTTGAAAAGCCCCGCCGATGTGCTTACCTATTTGCTGATCGGCGAGGATGCCCAATGGCCCGCGACGATGGTAGCCGTGGGCCGACTAAGGCAAGACGACGGGACGACGGCAAGCATGAAGAAATGCCCGAGGGGGGAAAAGGCCTCGTATGGAGTGAATTGTACCCGAGCGTCAGCACAACCGACATAGGGGTTGATGGTGATGGTGATGGTGATGGTGAAGGTTGACGAGGGTTGCAGCAGAGCAAGATATGTACGAAGTACCAGTACGCAAGTCCATTCACGATGGTGACTGCAGGGATGATCCTGAAGGAAGGGGAACCCTCCCCGAGTGAGCACGGGAGCGGCAGCAGATTGGTAGCAATGGGATGGGTGTTCTCCTGCGAGGAACCCGAAAGAAGAACTTAGTTTCATCGCGGCGCTGACGTGGACGTGACGGAGTCCAACAAGCAACAAGCACGACCGTCGGGCAGAGGACGAGTGGGGGAGGGCGTCGTCGAGGTGTGTCGGCGTGCGATTCGAGGACGAATCGTGGACGAAGATTGGGTGAAGGCGTGTTTGTGGGCTTCCCAGTGGCTTCATGTTGGAGGGCGGCGGAGGGGAGGGAATTTCTGTGTTGATGGTGTCTTGGATGGGTTGCCTCGGCTGGCGAACCGGGATTTTCTTTTTTCGGGGGGGTCCTGCTTCGTACACAGTTGCAGAGCAGCTGGCGATGCCAGGCCAGGCACCCATCACGATGGTTGAGGATGGTTGAGGCAGCCATGTTGAGTTGACGGACGCCGGGTCCGCGATTCCGATTGGATCTTCTGCTAGCGGGATCTACCCGTCCGTCAGGCTGGATATGAGAGGGGCCCTCCGCCCTTCAGGCTGGATATGAGAGGGGCCCTCCGCCCTTCAGGGTGCCGGAAAACCCCCCGGAAAACCCGCCGGAGGGGGGGGGGGGCGAAAGGCGGAAGACAAAGGACAAAAGGCAAAAGGCAGCAAGTGCAATCTTTTGGGATGTGGAGGATTCTTGGCGTAGACCCGGGGCCTGGGCCTGGGCCTGAATCCCCATGGGCCTCCCTACATGCGTCGTTGGCCGGGCTTGGGAGAGTTGATTATGGGACGCTTACCGTGCATACCCTCAGGGAATCAAACCCAACGGACAACCTAGCCGCGTCCATTTCGGTGGATGCCAACGGCAAAAGGCATCTCTAACTTGCACCGGACTGTCTCCTCCTCCTCCTCCTCCACCACCACCACTCTTGTGTGACTGTGATGTGAATGTTGCTCATCAGCGCTGAAACACCGGCCGACGAGCTCCGCTCCGATCACGGCGTCGATGAGTCCAAGACCGAAGCCGGGGAGCCGCCCTGGCCCAAATCGACGCCATCACGGGCCTTTTTGCGGACCGATCTAGCGTTGGTGGACCGGTGCAGACGGTGACTGCTCTGGAGAAACGGTCCCAAAAAGATTGTTGGCGGGAGACAAAACGCCAAAACATGGGTCAGGGGGGATGCGGAGGATTGTGTTGGCGAAGGAGTGAATCTAGATGCAATCGAGATGCTCCAGCGTGTCCAGGAATAACTGCCTGGACTAGGACACTAAGGTACCTTGGATGCTGCAATTTCAGGCGCACCGCTTCTAATTTGCGCCTGGCTTTGACTCTCGAATCTAGCTCATTAACTGCATGCTGGAGAATAATACCATGCATGCCCTGAATATGTGCCCGAGTTGTGAAAGGCATTGTAGACTTTGCAGTGAGTCTCGACTGATACGCCCCCACCAGCAAGGACCGAGTAATTCGACCACTTAATGGGTTCTTCGTAAGTAGTCTCTGAATCATCGACTTCAGGCCAGCCAGAGTCACGTGGGGACTTGATTCCTTCAGATTCTTTATCGTCTTTGTCGCTTCACTGGGTACGTACCCAGTCAAGTGAGTTGTGTTGCCCCGATAGCTTGAGGAAAGGCCATTGTCCAAAGAACCCGAGCGTTTCGGGCTTGCTGTGCAGCTATTGTGGCGCGTTGTTGATTGGCGCTCTCAACAGACTTTGGTGAAGCGAGACGGGAGTGAGTAACGGGTTCACCTGACAACACTGCAAACGAAAGCGAACAATGTGCTTGGAAAGGTTTACGCGTTGGCGTTTTCAAACAAATGACTGCGGCAGGCGCCCTCAAACTTATCTTTTTCAACACCAACACCGACAACCCTACGACTCAACACGTTCATCGCCCTCTCTCTTCGGGGACAACCACAACAAAATGACACAACCTGACGCAGAGAGCAAGCGCGTCCTCAGCCTTGAATCCCACGCCGAACAAGGCGACAACAAGAGAACCAAACTTAATCCTAATGTTCAATCAGATAAAATCGAGCCCACCAAGCTTGTTTTCGTGCACGAATCTCCGGGGGGAACACTTTAGAAAACGAGTTCCAACAGAGTCCATCGCGCAAACGCCAAACGGCTAAACAATGACACCATCAAACGAGTTCCGGGGGCCATCACAGATATAAATTCCCACCCTCCTCTCAGTGAGGAACTCAGCAAGCTTTCCATCACCGACAAGCTTCTCAAAGGCATCTCTGTGGGCTTTGAGAGGCAGCGGGCGTACGCCAAGGTTATGTCCAGCATCCTCGAGAACAATCCAAGACTCCGATCTCAGGGCCTTGAGCATGATATGTTGACTGTAGCTGGCATGCAAAAAGTCGCCGACCTTGCTCAGCACGTCAATCCACGCCTCGACCCCAACATCACCGCATACGACATCGCAAATTCATACGGCAGAGGCCCTTGCGAGATGATGCGTCACCCGCTCGAAGAAGATCACCCTGAGCCAGGGAGACACACTTTTTTAGGAAATCGGAGAAGAGATAGCCACAGAGAGGGTCGGATGTCCTATGTGTGAGTTCAGCTTCAAATATCTATGATGACCGAGACCTTGAACATTTTGCTGATCCAGATACTAGCGTGGCCTCGAGCAAGCGGCTCCAGACTCACATAGATGCCTTCAACGAATACCCTTACACACCACTCGCCGATGACTTTAGAAGTGAAACCATGGCCATGCCAGTTGAGGGGCAGCAATCCATTCCCGGGGAGCACCAATCCAAGCATTGTCCGCAATTTGGCCTGTTTGCCTGCCTCGAGAAAGCATCTCGACAAAACGGATACAGGATGCTCCAGCTGGACTCGCTCGTTTTCAAGGGTATGCCCCAGCCTCGCCTGGGGGAGACCGACGACACGACTAGTTTTTCGATCTTCCAAATGTCGAGAAAGGAGAGACTGGCATTCCTGGAATCGATGCGCGTCTTGAAGAAGATCGATGCTGCGCTGGGGAACATTGTTATGTGTGAGACCAACATGTAAGCTCTCTGGATTCATGACACAAGATGAAGACACCTGCTCACATATGAATAGGCTCGATGCGTCTGGCAGCATACGAACCTGGGTTTGGTTCAAGATCACGAAACCTTTGATGTCGTCGCACGGAAGACTCCCGCCTGAATTGACTCCTACCCCAGAGGCTTGGCTCGTTTTCGCTATTCCGACTATGCAGGTAGTGAAACTCAAGGAGACGTAGGATCCTCCTTTGGACGCTTCACGACCCAACCAGGAAAACAGCGATTCTTCAGCCACAGTGCCGACTACCAATCAGCCATTGCTCCCAGGTTACTTGGAAGGGACTTCCCGCCGTCGCTGCATCTCTTTTCAGTTCAGCAAAGACGGTTGCCCAAGCTTCTCGTGCTCAGCCAAGCCATCCAAGTTCTACGAAAGACCTCTCCCTGGTGACTTCCTGTGGCTAGAGAACGTGCCGCATTATTCTGAATTCGATCCCGAAGGGTGGTGGGACCAAGTTGAGGATCGGGCAGAGTCAGACCGAGGAGAATGGGTGGGAGTGCAGAGCGCTATGTCAAAGTTCGCCTGCTTGGTGGAGGTCAAGTCGAAGGCTGGAGCTGCGTGGATTGACATCGGCCCCGAGGTACCGCAGGGCGTTCCTTTCGGCCAAGGCTTCCGGCCTGGACAAGGGGGCCCAGCTGCCGAGAGCTTCCCGCCCGGACAAAATGTTCAACCTCATTGGGACACCTCTGCCCGACGACCAAGAAACTGCCGGTCTGCCTATCCTGGGGTTGAGCATCGACTTCAGCCCCGCCGTCCTCCACCTCGGGGAGATTGAGACATGTGCGAACGGAAAGGAGACAGATGGATGGCTTGATTTGGCCAACTGATATTCCAGGAGGATATGTAAACTCTGTGGTTGGAATCACAGCGTTCCCGGACTTGGTCCTTGGCCTTCTTCTCGGTACACCTCCGACCAGGCTGCTCAAGCCAGTATTGCGCACTTGGTGTCTCTCAAGTAGCGATGGATGCTCCTAAGAATACGATAGTGGTAGTGAAATGCGCTTCTAGTATGATAGGCAATGCTCAACAAACGATTTGACTTTATGTTCCTAGGAAAGTGATACAGCTTCGCCCTTCTCATGCTTAGTATGTGCTGCCTCGTAGACAAGAACAGGCAGAAGTTGAATAAAACACATTGCTCTCGTTCAAATGAGAGCTAAGTCAATCTACACAGGCAAATACTGTCCCGTAGGCCCTCTTTCTCATTATTCCTCATTAGCAAGCAGGACGAAAGATCTTAGGGATGATCCTGGCGAGGACTTCCCGCTCAACTGGAAGAACACGGCGTGTTGTCTAGCAGACACGGCGAACCACTTCCTGCTGGTGTATGACACGACTTTCATACTTCGTGCAAGATTGTTATGATCTACGGACTAGAACTAGGGAAGTTTCTTAGTGTGCTACTCAAAGGCTCAGGCCCGACTGAAGGCTTCTCCGCGTGTCTATGACCTTGAAAGTGAGATGGGCTGTGAAGCGAGATTACCAATTTTCTCAAACCAGATAGCGATGAGCCGTGTTCATCACCTAACATCATTAAGGCAAATCGAGTTTCGTCGCGTTATATATAGCTGTCCTCTGGGGAGCAGGTTGATGACATCCCCGAAATATGCTGCTTGACCACTACATTCGAGGTGTATATGTCCGAGGTGTATATGTTTCATAATCATTTCGAGCATATCGCGGCTGCAGCATTTCCTCGTGATGTCACGACCATATGAAGTTCAAGTCTTTTACTCTGACAATCAATATTTTGGCCACCTGGGACACTCTGACGACAAGGCCTCGCAATCGAATGTCTGGGACAACCAAGCTGGCCTGCAACTATATTTTAAGGTAACCGGAACCCGCGCGGAACTCTGCACTTCAATAAGCTCACGGCGGGCGTAGGTTCGAACTAAAGTAACGCTATTCCGACATTATAGATGGATCATGGGTCTCGGGTACCGGGTCGTCCTTTCAAAATGGTGTCATCGCGGGATTGCATTCCATACCGGTGATTTTCTCATCTCCTCTTCCGCTCGGATATGCGCATGTGAAAGTTGATTACAGATAACATTTTCCCCTTCTTTTCCAAGAATGTCTCTTGTTCTGCTTCGTCTTGACATGTGCCATGACGAGTCATCAGAGCTAGCAAGCAAGATGAAGGATATGATGACAAGTGGCTGCCTGGATATGACGATGATCAAGACTAGGCTCCCGTTTTCCATCCCCCGAGCGTGACCATTGATCCAAGTACTCACTCCAGAGCACCAACACAGTCAGGGCGTGTGCTCTCGGAGAAGACTGAAGCTCGGTGTCGGGATCCGGTGAGCGGCGGAGCTGAAAGCTCGGGTCCCGAGAGGTGAGATAAGACGCCGGTCCGCCACAATCGGGGAGTCGGGAGGAGGAGCTCTTGGTGCTAAAGATATCTCTCCCGAACGACTCCTAGTACTAGTAAGACGAGTAAGCAAAAGCAAGTACCTTAATTCTCCTTCTCAAACCTCCCAGCTGGAAATAGGTACAGCAATAATGACCGGGACTTGCAGCTTAATTCGCCGTACCTTGCATTACTTACCTAAGGCAAGGTACCTTAGCTACGAGCCCTTTCGGAACTTTGATGCACCTAAACTGGCCCAACTAGGAAAGGTCGGCTTGGGCTCACCTTCCATTGCTTGCTCCTCCTCCGTACGGCGGCGGGTTAACATTCCACCAGCCCAACTCAGCACTTTGGACGTCCCCGCCAAAATTCCCATCCACCACTGAACTTTTCTGGTGTGCGCCCCTCAACAGTCCCTCTCCACGCCCCCCCGAAATCTGGATATCCGAAATATCCTCGATTCTTGCCCTGACTGCCTTGTGGCTTTCGTCGCCATTGCGTTCCCATCTCGCCGTCCATATTCCATCTTCCTCGAGCCGAAACCTCCAACGCGAATTCGCCCATCATGCAGGCTCCGGTGGTGGTAATGAGTGCGTCCATCTCCCCCCTGCGTCTTGCTCCTCCAAGCTTCCCGCTTCGGAGCCACCTCGCCAAAACTTCTGAACTCAACCTCAGAAACTAACAAGAACCTCCTGAACAGACACCAACAGCGGTGGTGATAGACAGATTGGCCGAAAAGCTCAGCTGTCCAACATCGCTGCTGCCAAAACGTTTGTTTCCCTCTCTACCCCTCGTCTCGTCGCGTGCCTAGCCCAGCTAACAAGCTTGCAGGGTCGCTGATATTATTCGATCATGTCTCGGCCCTAAAGCTATGCTCAAGATGCTGCTCGATCCCATGGGCGGCATCGTTCTCACAAACGACGGCCACGCCATTCTCCGAGAAATCGAGGTGTCACACCCCGCCGCCAAGAGCATGATCGAGCTCAGCCGGACACAGGATGAGGAGGTCGGTGACGGAACTACAACTGTCATCATCCTAGGTAAGGAACAACACAGCTCCCCTAGCCTTGTTTGCCATGCTGACAACCTCCAGCTGGTGAGATCTTGGCCCAAGCTCTGCCCCAACTCGACCGCAACATCCACCCGGTTGTCATCATCTCTGCCTTCAAGCGCGCCCTAAAAGATGCCCTCGTCATTATCGACGAGATCTCCACGCCCATCGATGTCAACGACGACAAGGCCATGTACCAGCTTATCTCGTCGTCCATCGGCACCAAGTTTGTTTCGCGGTGGATGGACCAGATGTGCCAGCTCGCACTCACGGCTGTCCGGACGGTGACATGGGAGGCCGGTAACGGCAAGACCGAGGTCGACATCAAGCGATATGCCCGAGTGGAGAAGGTCCCCGGTGGCGAGATTGAGGACAGCCAGGTTCTCGACGGCCTGATGCTGAACAAGGACATCACACATCCCAAGATGCGCCGGCGCATCGAGAACCCTAGAATTGTGCTCTTGGATTGCCCCTTGGAGTACAAGAAGGGCGAGTCGCAAACCAACATTGAGATTACAAAGGAGGACGACTGGAACCGCATTCTTCAGATCGAGGAGGAGCAGGTCAAGGCCTTATGCGAAGCCATCATCGCCGTCAAGCCCGATCTTGTCATCACCGAAAAGGGAGTCTCCGGTAGGTCCCCCAACAATCTCCCTTTTATGTGACTCGATTACTAATTCGACCCAGACCTGGCCCAGCACTACTTTGTGAAGGCCAACATCACAGCTCTCCGCCGAGTGCGAAAGACCGACAACAACAGAATAGCCCGCGCCACTGGCGCTACCATTGTGAACCGCGTGGAGGACCTCCAAGATTCCGATGTTGGCACTCAGTGCGGCCTATTCGAGATTGAGAAGATCGGCGACGAGTACTTCACCTTCCTCACCAAGTGCAAGGACCCCAAGGCCTGCACGATCCTCCTCCGAGGCCCCTCCAAGGATGTCCTCAACGAGATTGAGCGAAACCTCCAAGATGCGATGGGTGTGGCACGAAATGTCATGTTCTCGCCCCGATTATCCCCCGGAGGTGGTGCTACGGAGATGGCCGTCTCGGTACGGTTGAGCCAGCTAGCCAAGAGCATCGAGGGTGTGCAGCAGTGGCCATACAAGGCGGTAGCAGATGCCCTCGAGGTCATCCCCCGAACCTTGGTTCAGAACGCCGGCAAGAGCCCCGTCCGAGTGTTGACGGATCTGCGTGCCAAGCAAGCCGAGGGTAAGAGCTCGTGGGGTGTCAACGGAGATACTGGTACCATTGTCGACATGAACGAGTATGGCGTCTGGGAACCCCAGGCCATCAAGCTTCAGAGCCTGAAGACAGCCATCGAGGTATGTTCTTCATCCTTACACAAGGACTCGCCCCCCCCCCGCGGTTTCCTCTTTTTGAACTACGAGTACTAATATGAATCTAGGCTGCATGCCTCCTCCTCCGAGTAGACGATATCTGCAGTGCCAAGAAGGCGCACGGTGGTCCCCCCGGCGTCGGCGGCGGCGGCGATGATTGAGAGATGAGATAGAGTGGCGGCTGGCCTGCGAGGATGGTAACAAAGCATGTGGCGGACAGGAGCATCGGGACGGTTTAGATGTGTGTGTTGGGACCAGTCATACCCCCTGTACTAGCCGAAGAACAAGAAAAAAAGATAGACAAAAGGGTCCGGAGCTGTCGCTCTAGGGTTTTCATCTGCCAAGATGAAGAAATGGGTATCGTTCAAATTACCTCCCAAATCGACAGTTGCCTGTCCGGCGCAGTCTCCTCCTCACGGCCCGTTTACATTACATTTGCTCTAGTATGGGTTCCTTTTTGTGCGTGCCTGTGGCTCTGTGTTGGTGCGCATACGCATCTAATCATCGTCATGAATGATGAGACCTGCTGGTTCTGTGGTCGTCGTGGGTTTATCATCGCCATCCTTTGTCTTATCGTTTGTGGTAATAGCATCCCTCTCTTTCGCCGTCTGGCCGGTGTCGTTGCTGGATTGCTCCCCGGCAGGTGAAGCTTTGGACAGATTCTTTGCAGGGCCCGGAGCAGTGTTCTTTCCCTTGTTGGCCTTGCGGGCCTTCAACTTCTCTCGCTTCTCGCGATTCTTTCTGGTGCGTTCCTCGTCTCTGCGCTCACGCTCAGCCTTTTCTTTTTCGAACTGGATGTGATCCTTATCGCGCTTGACGTCCTGGTCCATCTCTCGCAAGCGCTCATACTCGCGACGGCGGCTGGCCTTGTAAACGTGGAACTCGCCTGAACCAGCGCCGGCGGAGGAACCTTGGACGTTGGTGACGATCTCCGGGGGCGGGGCGCGGGCGAGGGCAGAGGAGGAAGGGTCGGCGGGATCTGGGATGCGGATGTACTGTTCGGGCTTCGCGAAGAGGGCGTCGACGGAGGCGGCTTGGGCAGAGACGGGAGTGAGAGCTCGCTTCTTGGTGGGACGGCGGGAGCGCGGGTCGGCCGAGGTGGGGACAGATTCCGGGCCCGGGGCGGACATGATGTGAGGTTGGAGGTGGCCGAGGGCAGAAAAGGAGGACCGGGAGGTTCGGGAGGGCAACTGCAGGATGAGCGAAGGAGGTAACGAGACAAATAGAGACGGTGGGCTGAGGGACGCGTGAGGGCGGGAGGGGAAGCCGGCGCGGCGCGGCGCGAGAGTCGGATGAAGCGCGCGAGGGTGAAGCGTTAACGAGATGGGCGCACCGATGGGCAGCGCGTGACGGACTCTCAAGAAGTGTGGGTGGAAATGGTTACGCTCGCAGGGGGGGACGCCGGGTAAAGCTGGGGTTGAGTTGAACTGGGTAATTCCGGGCGAAGCGATGATGTGTTGTTGGGGAGAATTGCACGTGAAGGGGGGAGATGCGGAATGGAAAGAAAAAAAGATGAGATGTGATGGAGTTGAAGGTGGTGGTGGACAGGTGAGGGTGGGTGGGCTAAGAATAAGCGCGCGGCAGTTAGAATTAGTGCCAGGCACACGATGGCTACGGCTATGGTAAACAGGCAGGCAGGCAGAGAGGCAGGTACATAGTTATTAAGTACCTAGATAGGTAGGTACTCAACGTAAGACAGGCAGGGTCTGTGTGTCTCTACCTATAGTTATGTGTGGACGTTAGATTGTGCTTGTGTGTGTGTCTGTGCCAAGCTGCACAACTTAAGGGACGGGAGTGACGGTGACAGAAGCTTGGTCACGGCCCCTAGACCGGAAAACAACGTGTGAATTGGTTCCCGATTTTAGGCTATGTCGGGAGACATGTCATGAGCATACGAAGTATCCGTATCCGGACTTGGATCTAGAAGCTTGAGGATGGTTTCGGGACGGGAACCTCGGCCAGATGAAGCCGGCCAACCAACCAATGGGGGAAACCAGAGCGCACGCGACCATGACGATGGCGGCAACCCCAACTACTATGTCAGAGGGATCACAGACAACAGACGGGACGGAGGTGTTGCTGCTTTGGGGCGGCACTGCACTCCCGGATTGGATCGCAACTGTGCTGTGAAGATGGATCATGCCATGCCATGTGGACTTCCATCTCCGAGGGCTCTGCTATCACCCAGATCGCCAGATGGGAAACAAGCTGTCAGCCGACGAACGGACCTTTTTGTTGCAGGAGGACGACGTAAAGGACGAACGGTGAACAGTACGGATGGGCCCATGACCTCCAATGACTCCATCATGTCCCCATGTCCCCATATTCATGGTTCTCCGCCGGTGGTCCCACGGGCCTCAATGGGCCCATACCAACACCGCGCTAAGCTGGAAGTTGACTGATTGCACCCACCACCACCAGATGCGATTGCAGATTTCTGACGGCGGGATTGGAGATGGTCGCGCTGATTGGCCGCGCTGGCTGTTTTCGGGCACATCCAGGCCAACAAGCGCCGGGGGTAAGGGGAGAAGCGAAGGGGACGGCCTCGGAAACATGGCGGGCGCCCTTTTTCTTCTTCTTCCTGCGCTGCAATCTGCACAGTGTGCGTGCGATCTGTTGGATCGGGCACTTGGCACTGTAGTGACTACCTTAACTGAACTCGGCATTTACAAAACCGCTGACTGAGGCAACTACACACACCTTCACAACCTCCGCTATCTACCGAGTTCCTTCGTACTCTACAGTACAGCTGCACATCCTCTCCTTCATCGACTGTGCCAATCGCGTCTTCTCTTTTTTGGTTACACTACAACATCATTACCCATTTTCCATTGTCCACTGCCCCAACGCCTTCCATTGTGTGCAATAAATACGACGTACCCCGCCACCCACCCACTCACTCACCCACCACCCGCTTGACGACATCGCCCACCAACCCACCCATTACATAGACTACGACTACTTACTACCAACATACTCCCATTGCCACATATCAACGACATACTCTCTACCTCCTCCCACATTCGTCTTCTTCTTCTCTCTCCCTCGTCTCTATCTCGCCTCTGCCACAGGCGCATCTTTACCAACCGCAATCAAACACTCCCATCCATACATTCATTCGTGCAACCGCCCAGCATGGCCAAACCACGCCTAATCATCTTAGTTCGCCACGGACAATCCGAAGGAAACAGTACGCCTCTCTCCCCCAATTCCGTTCCTCCCTGTCCAGGCTAACCACCCTTTTCTTCTCTACAGAAAACCGGGATATCCACCAGACCATCCCCGATCACCGCGTCAAACTCACGGCTGAGGGCTGGAACCAAGCCCACGATGCCGGCCGTCGTCTCCGCAACCTCCTTCGCCCCGACGACACCCTACAAGTCTTCACTTCTCCCTACCGCCGCACCCGCGAGACCACCGAGGGCATTCTTGCTACCCTGACCTCGGACGATCCCGACCCGTCGCCGTTCCGCCGCTCCAACATCAAGGTCTACGAAGAGCCCCGCCTCCGCGAGCAAGACTTCGGCAACTTCCAGCCCTGCAGCGCCGAGATGGAGCGCATGTGGCAGGAGCGTGCCGACTATGGCCACTTCTTCTACCGCATTCCCAACGGCGAGAGTGCTGCTGACGCATACGACCGTGTCAGCGGCTTCAACGAGAGCCTATGGCGCCAATTTGGCGAGGACGACTTCGCCAGCGTTTGCGTGTTGGGTACATATCACCTACTTCCTAGCCACCTTGATGCCCGCTAACCTTGGGCTCTTTGACAGTCACTCACGGGCTGATGTCTCGCGTCTTTCTCATGAAATGGTATCATTTTACCGTCGAATACTTCGAAGACCTCCGTAACATCAACCACTGCGAGTTTCTCAAGATGCGAAAGCAAGACAACGGCAAATACCTTCTAGAAAACAACCTCCGTACATGGTCGGAGCTACGCCGCGAGCGAGCTTCTAAGGACAACCACAAGGACAAGGATGAGAAGGAACGGGAGAAGGATAGCCAAAAGCTTCAGCGGACCAAGACCTTCATCGTCACCCGTCGTTGGGGTGGCTGTCCGAATGGGTGCAATCACAGCAGTCACTACGTCAAACGCGATGATCTCGAGGTCTTGCGCCAGAAGGACAATGAGACGGCAACTCCCGGCGACACGACAGTCTCTCCCGTCGTAGCGCGAAGATCACGACTGCATCAGCCCAAGACCGTTCAACCGCAAAAAAATGGCGAGCAGAACGAGGATGATGGGGAAGCGCCCGAAATAGACATCACCCACCTTCACAAGGGAGAATCCGGCTCCTCTTTGAACAACAGGCTCTCGGTAGATCTACAACGCGAGGTTGAGCCCCCTTACCTCCATGTCGGTCGCGACGGGGGCGGCACCTACTCCGGTCACACCTCCGCGGCCGACACCGACACTGATGCTTCCGAGGATGAACTCAACCTCCACCGGGTCGCCTCTCTGAACGCCCACCAGAAAAGCATCAAAGACATTGTTACCACTCGAATGAATGGTTCTACCCCCAACGACTACTCTGACAAGTTAACGTACGCTGACGAAAACGGCGTCAACAAACCCCGTCGCTCAAACCGCCTCGGCGATGCGTCCCCAGAGTCCTCTGAGGGCGATCCCGAGGATCTCGATCACGCAGAGAAGGAGGATCGAAGTATCCGAGGCAGCGTCTACTGATACGCCCGTCTATAATAATGACTAATGGATTGCATGATGGAATATACTCACGATATTCATACTTGTTTTGTTGTTTCATTTTGTTAAAGAGGAAAGGAGTCTTCTTGGATAGCACTGTCAAAAAGGAATTTGATAGACTGTGCAGGCATGGTTTTGGGGGCCCAGGGCATCATTTGCTCCTCGATAGGTGTTTATTGTCTTCACTCTACTAAGGAAAAAAAGCCTTGTACCTATATCGGAACAATAGATATTTGGCTGTATACTTTTACCATTTTGGAGTTGCCGTGAATGTTTTGAATGCCTTTATCTTCTCTCGAGTAGAGTGAAGCAACAAGATCTGTTACACTACCACTCCGTTCCACGACGTCTATCGAGACATGAAAACCCCCGATCCGTTATCATTTCCATTCCCAAGCCCAGCGGCGGAGGGCTTATCCCCTCACGCTAGCCATCATTCATAGAGGCGCAATACCCTCTTCTCCTTGTCCATGGTGAAAAAGAAGATGCAAAACTCCAAACCCCCCTTTCTCGATACCTTTGGACCGTGTCTCCCAGCTCCCTAAACCAAGTATAAACCAGAAGGCAAGATGATGCGAGCTATAAAGAAATAAATAAAAACCATCGTTACCCGTAGCCACCGAGAAGGAACCTCCATCCATGCGTGTCTTATTCTCCACATTATGCAAAAAGAGACCCTCGGAATCGACACGCCGAAACAAAGTGCCGGATTTGGAAAAGAAAAGAAAAAAGTTGACGAACAGGAGACGGGCATAAAAGGAGCTAGGATAGGACGTGTATCGTAGCGCATGAGAAAAGTTGATAATTAACCACATTACAAGGACAAGGGATGCCTGATATCTAGGGGTGACTTGCACATCCGCTCAACTCTGGCATTCCCTGTGGTCGTTGTTCTCCGCCTGTTGGTGGTCGGTTCGAGTCTATTCTAACGCTGCGGTTCCCAAAATCAGGCTTGCTGCGGAGGGGAGCTGGGTATAGAGGGTGTCAAGAAGAGAGCAGCGAGCAGCAAGCCATTGAGCGAAGAATGATTGAGAGAAGAAGAGCTGAAGAAAGCCAATGGTATCACGGCAGTGAACTGAGCGTGGCCTGTTGATAGTCCTCTTAGAAGAATTTGGACATGGCTCTGCTGAGATCGATGAAGTCGACCGGTTTCGTGACGTAGTCGCTAAATCCCGCCGCGACACACTTGTCCTGTACGTCTGACATGACATTTGCTGACAATGCGATGATGGGCATCTTGGGAAACTGGGCGGCTTGTTCCCACTGTCGGATTTCGCGGCATGCCTGGTAGCCGTCTTTGCGAGGCATGTGGAGATCGCACTTGAATCAATCTTGTTAGCGTTTGTGACTTCGAAGGGGAAGAGAATCGTAGGGGAGGAAGTGCTCACCAATATTAAGGAATAATGCTGATGCGACTGGGACAAGACCATGTTGGTACACTCGGCTCCGTCAACCGCGATCTCGACATCCACGCCAATCTTCTTCAGATACTTCATGAGCACTTTCTGGTTGACTGGATTGTCCTCGACCAGCAGCACCCTGTAGCCTTTGTTGCCCATGCGCCGCTCAATCTCCAGGTAGCTAGCCTTCTGGTTCTCGACCATCTGCTGGGCAGTCGAGCGGTTGCGGTCAATGCTCAAGTCGCGCATCTTATTAGGGTCGAAGATGACAGCAAACCTTGACGGCTTGACCGGTTTGTAAATGAAGTTCACCTGGTTGTCGGAAAATAACGCCTCTTCTTTAGTATCGGCTGCTAATTTCAACACCGCTTGCCGCTGGACCGAGTCGGAGAGTACCACGATGGTCGTTCTGTCGATGGTTTGCGACTTGGTAATCTCATCCATCAGCGAGATGATGGCCTGAGCGGAAGGCAGATTAATGACAATGTGTGTGAACCTGATAGGATCTTCACCCCCAATCAACGTCTGCGCCTCTTCAACTGTCGCCAGTGCGGTGATCTGATGCGGTACGTCCTTGGGAAGAGTCATCTCAATGTGTTGAGTCGTAGCTTCGCGACTGTGAAACTGGGGACAGATGATCAGGATGGAGTACATCGGCGGACGCATGTCCTTGGGCGACAACTGGTCTGCGGTCCCAGATGCAGGAGTCGAGCCGGGGGAGCTCCGGCCTGAGGGCATCTCCAGCTTCATTTGGGACAGATCTTGCCCGCTGGCCTTGGCAGCCTCGCTGAATCGAGCCAGACCAGCGTTGACGGACGTTGCAGACGACCGGTCAGTAGCCTGCGATCGGCTCGAGTGCACTGACGGGTTCGAGCTCCCGGTCGAAATTACACTTGGGGAAGTGAACTCGGCATCGGTAATAGGGCTAAGGACCTCGTTGGGACGGATATGTTTGGTCGGGGGCAACGCCTTGATGTTTCCAGGTAGATTCTCCGTCGACTCTGGCCTCGGAGTAAAGACTGCGGTTGGCACAGGACTGTCGGGAAGGTTAGGTCGATCATTTGCCGTTGGAAGAGTAAACTTTGCTGTGAAGGTGAAGGTCGATCCCTTGCCGGGGATAGCCTTGCCCTCCATCTTGCCACCGTGAAGCTCGGCGAGCTGTCTCGAAATGACCAGCCCCAGGCCACTACCACCGTGCTGGCGAGTGCTGCTTCCGTCGATTTGGCTGAATGGCTTAAACATCAGTTCAGCTTCCTCTTCAGAGAACCCGCGGCCGGTGTCCATGATCGCGAATTCAAGCATGATCTCGTTTTCCACAACATTTACCCCGTCTCCCATACGCACCCGGCACCGGCTAAAGACCTCACCCTCCGAGGTAAACTTGATGGCGTTTCCGATGACATTGAGCAAGACTTGACGTATCCGAACCTTGTCTCCCTTGACCCAGGCAGGCACGTCTGCTTCAATGAGGTAATTGAGCTCCAGGCGCTTGGCAATTGCCATGGTCGAAACAAGCTCGTTAACATCCTCGATGAGGGATCGTGTATGGAACCACTCGTACTTCAGCTTCATCATGCCCGCATCGACCTTTGACAGATCGAGAATGTCATTGATGATCATAATCAAGCTGTTGGCGCTCGTCTGGATCGTGTTCGTGTAGTCGAGTTGCTCCTCGTTCAATGTCGTATCTTGGAGGAAGCTGACCATGCCCGAGATGCCAATGAGAGGCGTTCGAATTTCGTGAGACATGTTGCTGAGAAATCTGCTCTTGGACTCCATGGCTTCTTTAAGCTTGGCCTCTAGGAGCTTGTGGTCGTTGATGTCTGTTGCCGAGCCGAAATAGGAACTGGCCCCTCGGCCGAAATCGATAGTGTCGATCTCGACACATCGAATGAGGTGCCATCTATACTCGCCAGATTTAGACAGCAGCCTCACCTCTGTCGTGTATGAAAGTCTACCATTACTATCCGTGCCAACTTTGATGACCCCCTTGCGAGCCAGCTCGGTAAGATCAGCTGGCCACTCGTAAACAGAACTATTGTCCGAGCTGCTGTTTCGAGTGAGCGGTTGGTGGATCGTGGTGTCTGAAGCCGATTGGGAATTCTGTGCGTGGACTGTACTGGTCGAGGTCGTCTCAGAAGACATAGATCCTAAGTAAATATCGTTACTGGCCTCTCGTTTTCGGCCGAGAGGATTGGGCGGCTGAGTCGCAGGGATCCTGCACCTTGCTAGATCATCAGGATGGACATAATCCATGAATCCGAGGCCGAGTGAGTCCACAAAGCTCTGTCCTGTGTACGACAACCACTGCTCGTTGGCAAATGTGATGCCTTCGTCTTCGGTAGCAGTGAAGATGATTTGCGGGATGAGATTGGCCAGTAATCGATGTTTGGCCTCAGAGGCCTCAATCTCTTCCTGTCGTGCCGCCTTGAGCTCTGCAATGTGTTGGTCGTGAATATCCATGTATGAGCCAAGGAATTGCATAATGACGCCTCGCTTGTCCTTTGATGCAACAGCTCTTGCATAAAACCAACGATAGGTGCCATCAAACCGCTTGATGCGAACAGTCCTGGAGAATTGCTCTCCAGTCCGGACGGAATGGCTCCATGCTTTCAAATACTCATCGCGATCGTCCACATGGATGCTGCCCCATGGGTCTGCTGCCAGGTCGATTGCTGTCTGTCCTCGATATGACAGATACCGACTGTTTACCCAAACTATTTCGCCCGTCTGTGGTAGGGCAACAAAGACGTGGGCCGGGAGTGAGTCTAGAATAAGACCTTTCAGCCTATCAGACGGCGGGGGCATGTCGACTGCAGCGGTTGTTATCGAGCCACTGCGAGATGGCTGAGGGAAAGCTGATGACCTGCTAGCGAGCGTGGAGCTTGGAGGTAGAGACTGAAAGGTAGAAGCGAAGTCTGCTCCGTACGAGTGCAACATCGTGTGCCCATGACGGGATTGTCCCTGTTCGGTCTTCACAAAGTCAGTCAAGTTCTTATTAGCTTCGCTAATATTGATGAAGGCCACGGGTTTATACTGACTTCTTGAGGATCAGGCTGCGCCGATTTCCTCGTTAAGGTGCCAGAAAAATCCTCAGCATTGCGAGCTGCCTTGTCACCAGTTGTAACAGTATCAACAATATCTTGGGACGATGACGCGCTAGCCAATCGAGATTGACGTTTTTCGACGGGCGAGCTCTCTTTAGATCCTCTCCTCGATCGTTGGAATCCAGGGCCAAACGATTCTTGTCGAGAAGATGTCGGCCTTTGTCTTGCACTGAAATATCCTTCCCCTTGGGACATGCCACCTGGACTTGGAGTTGGTTGTTGTCGCTTATCCGCAAGGAAGCTCAATGAGCCCTGATCCCATCCTCCAGGTGTACCAAGAGGGGACCCGGTCGCGCTCTTGGAAACACCTGAGTAATCGCTCGGACTCGTCATGCTTCCACCCATAGATTGATGAGGAACTGGTTCATCGGGTGACAAGAATGCCATATTCTCCAGCGCACGTCCATCAGCGGCGACCGCACCAAACCCTGCCGTCTGCGGTCTTTTGCGCTGCATTCCTGCCAGTTCCGTTTCCAAGTTGGTATAGTGTCGACAAAGGGAGAAGCTCGTAGCCATGTGCGGCGCCAAGTGTTCGAGTGAGTGTCGTAGATTCGAAGGGTAGGGTATAATTGGGCTCAAGATGGACAAAATGGCGATGGGAGCAGGCTTGTCCTTCTTGATACTATCCGGTGTGCGACGACCAGCTTCTTCCGCGCCAGCGGTATTTTCTCCCTTGGCCTTAGAGTTCGACTTCTGCTCAATCACAGAGTTATCAAGTTTGAAAGCGTGGTTTGGCTTCGATAGGAGAACGTGGGTCAGTGGGATATGAAGCACAGTCCACGAGTTGTCAACCCCGATCGCCGATGGAGGGGGCATTCCACTGTAGTCACTTGTTCCTGTGGCGGGGTTGAAGGAATCTTCGTCAACCATGGCGTCGGTGAAGAACGGGTTCTCTTTCGGATCAGCGCGGACGGCGGGCGAAGGAGCCGGGGATTGCGACCAGGGGGACGGCGGTGCCTGCTCGAATTCTTCATACTTGGGCGTGACCGGCCTCGGCTTGTCTTCGTCCAGTCGGTTCTCCCGTCGCGAAGCCATCGCCCTTGCTCTCTCCCCTGAATGCGTCTTGCTCCGAGTTGGCACTAGGGAGGCGGTCGCCGCACTAAAAATGGACGACAGCTTTGAGAATGATTCGGATCGTGGCTTGTGAGTGGGTTTGCTGGAAGAATCCGAAACGGGATCTGTGGATGAGGGTTTTCGTTGGGTGGTCTGCTCAGGAACTTCGTTGGAGAGATATGGGTAACTTCTGGTGAGTGCGATTGCTCTCCCACGCTCAAGCACTCGCATAACGCCGCTGTGGTCGATAAGAGGGTCTGCTTCATAGTCGAGGGCTTGCAGAACAGGTAGCATTCGGCCCTGACCCTCGTTTTCGCTCACAAGAGGTGCCTCCCAGCTTGGAATGTCCTGCTCATTGGCATCATGCTCGTCAAGGGCTGTCTTGTTAAGTGGCGCATAATCACCTGGCGAGGCTTTCATAGAGCGGCTGGGTGGCAGGTTGCTGTGGCTTCTTACCAAGTAAGAGGGCCGTCGAGAAGGCAAAGGCGATCGTTGCTGAGACCTCTCCTTGTTCTCTTCATAAGTTGTGAAGGAATGACGACTAAACAGGCCGGGTCGCCGAGCAGAGGTCACCCTGAGTGTATCATCGGGACTTGCTATAGGGCCTTCGGACATTCCCCCCTGGTCACTGCTAGGGACAGCACTACTGTAGCCTTGTTTGGCCATGTAACCAAGACTCAAATCATCCTCCTTGTGTTCGTTGTAAGTGGCCTTCTGGCCCCAAGGGACGTTTTCGATGTCTGTTGTATCAGCTGGCACGGCCAAGGCGACACGCTCGGCCTTGTAGGCATCCTTCATGATCTGAACGACGGTGTTCCACCATGCATCGAGGCCAGGTTCGGCAGCGAGCATCAACGAGAGGTCGTAGAGGTTAGGGTTGGGGAAATCCATATTTTCAGGTTCGGGGGACATGTAGGACGGGTTGAAGGTAAAGTTGGAGGCGGGAGTAGAGTTTTCAGAAAGGATCTTGTCTTGGGCGCCAATTCCCATGGCCTCAAACGAAGTGAAGTTGGAATAATGAGGGGGGCCAGTTGGCGAGAGGGTGGTGAAGGGCCGGTGCATATACGAAGGAACGAAGCCTGCGGGAGCCATTCTAGGGAACGGGTAGGACGGGGTGCCAGCGATGGGTGCAGGAGTCACAGAGCCACGGACAGTAGCGCCTGACTCTGTTGATGTGGTGGTCAAGAGCGAAGTCGTCTGTGGAGGCGAACTTGATAGTCCTTCTTCGGGGATTGGCGAAACTCGCGACTTGTCTCCGGGTGTCGGAACCAGTCCCCTCGCGGACAGCTCCCTACGCTCGAGGTCTCTGGCCAACTTTTCCCGGTAGTCATGGAGTTGCTGCTGTGAAGAAGTTAGACCAAAGGATGTATTGCTTCCCTGGCTGTTTGGTCGCTGTAGAATTGACGGTTCCTCATAAGATGCGGCGGGCACTGTGTCCGGTGGCTTCGCGCATTCTCCTTCCTGGGGTCCGGAAAGGGAGCTCTCGTTGACAGGCGGCGTCCTCATTATCATGGTAGCAAGTGGAGAGGTTGCCGGGGCATCTAGAGGCGAAGATGGGAGGGGGCTCGAGTGGCGATCCATCATTGCGTCACGCGCTCTGGGTGTCGCATTCGGAGTCGCAGTCGCAGTCGCAGACGAGGTCGAAGTCGAAATCGAAACCGACACGGGCACTAGACCTCCATCTCTGGCAGCAATCGAGGATAAATTCTGGGGGGTTAGGAACAGCGGCTCGCTGGCGCTGGGGTTGGAGTTGGAGTTGGACAGGCGGGTCGGCGAGTAGAACTGACGCGTCGAGGACGGAGAGGAAGAAGGCGTGTGTTCGTCGGGAGGCGGGATGGAACCTGGCATGCCTCATGCAGAGGAAGGCGAGCGCGGAGGCTGAGAGGCGAGAAGGAGGACGAAGGCTGGCGGCATGCGAAGAGAGGACGTGGCGAGCAGAGCGTCAAGCGTTGAGCTCGGGTGGAGGTGAGTGAGTTGGGGTGTGAAGGCGCTCGGGTGGACGGGGGAGGGCGAGCAAGCGGGACAAAGCAGCGAGAGGCTCTTTCCGTTTTGCTTTCCCTTCCAGGATTTATCAGGACTTGACTTGGCCCGAGGCAGGTACTAGTAGCAGTAGGTGGACAAGACGACGCCTCACCTCAGAGACGAGAGACGGGAAGGGCCGGGTGTGTATACTTGGAAGAAGCCGGAGGACGGACGGCAGACACGGCGGGACAGCGGGCACGGAGACGGTTCGAGGTGAAGATCGGAGAGATTCGGTGTCGGTGGCCGGCCTCTGATCGTTTTGGGGGAAGTGGGCTGGCTGGGTTGGCAGAGAATAGAATGAGACGGTGGTGGTGGTGGAGGTGAGGGTAGGTAGTGTAGTGGTGGCAGTGGGAGTGGGAGTGGGAGTAGGAGTGGTAGGCAAGGTGGGCTAAGGCAAGGCCGACCCTGTCTGATTCTGGTTCTGGTGTTTTTTTTTTGGTGGTAAATCTACTGGGAGGGGACTGAGAGGGCTTGGGAGAGGGCTGGCAAAGGGAAGCAGACAGACGAGTTTACTTTGGCCATTGTTAGAGCGGCCCCCCGTTGTCCGCCCGCCGCCGCAGCAATATGATGATGGTTTAATGGCCCATGTCCGTGGGAGAAAAGTGGGATTGCCCCGGCGCCTGAGTGCCCTGAGTGGCACGTCGTCGTAGCACAGGACCGGGGACTGGGCCCCGGGCGTGGTCTGCGATGACGTAGGTGAAGGGGGCCACCAAAAAAGCGCCTCTTCCCTGCAGGCCACACTGTCGGTCACTCGATTCATTTTTACTCACGTCACTCTGCCGCGCTCTGGCTCTCTCTGACTGTGCCTCACTTTGTCTGTAGTACCTCTGTGCGCGCTGCTGTAACTGAGTCGCACCGAAAAGGGGGAACGGGCTTTTCGCCCCTTTGACCATGTCCCTCAATGATCAAAACCGCAACGCTGTCTTGAAAGGACAGAATAGGAAGCAACTGTACTGGATATTAATTAAGTGCATAAGGCAAGGTAAGGTAACCAACAAGCTTGAACTACTGACAGTACAATACGATGTACTTCTTACCTCCCTGACGTATGTATGCGATCCCCTCCCCTTTCCCAGCCTAGCAAGTTCTGCAAACCTGGTTCCCCCCCTCCGTTGCGACACTTTGGGTTCCATCCAAACCTCCACCAAAACCCGTTCTATTACCCTATTACTGTCCCAGACTCCCCCACAGCATGCCACAGGACCCTGAAAGCCCTGACATAGCTACCGTTCCTCCTCTATAATGACGACCAAGGGGGGGAGTTTGCAATGCATGGTCCTGATCACAGTGGTAATACATAGTATTGTGATATGCAAGTGCAGCCTCTATGCACAGTGTCCCGCTCCTCGTGCATTCGCCCATTCGGCTTCTGCACGTATTCGGCCGTTGTCCCGGACCCTAGATGCCAATCCCAAAGCCAAGGCAGTGATCGGCGGACCGGCTGCCACCGCTCGCTCATCCATCGGTCATCCACCATCAAGGCTACATAGTACCTACTAACGTAGTATCAAAGAAACCAAGCTACCAATATTTCCTAGGTTCCCCGGCACTTATTATTATGCCTTCCTTCCTACCTAGGTAGCTTTCTCTCACAACCTCACAACTTCATTCATTATCAAACACACCAAGATACAACACTCTCCAATACAACCCAGTGCGACTCTTCAGTCTTCTTCATGGACTTCCCTGTTGTGCAGGACGCTAACCGCTAGAACCCGCCTTGGGGAATTACCATTCCACGGTTTTCCGCTCCGTGCTTCCCTTCAAAATCGGCGATCCCTCCTTCAGGTCATCCCACCGCAACACAGATTTCGATAGGCAGCCTCTGCGAATAGGCCAAGGCCCATCGAGCCTATCCATCGATATAGGCCTTTGCCTGCATGGCGCTTGCGTCTTCCATCCCCTGTTGGTCCCCTTACCACGGACGGTATACCTGCCCTTAGTCAGGAGCGTCAAGCGTCGCGCGTCATGAGCGTCAACTCAGCGCAACCAACCAACCCGACAGCCAGCTTCCTTATTCGCCGCTCCCCCGGCAGTGCCAAGCAAACTTAGGCTACCCTCGACGCCCAATTGACATCATGCTGACTCCTACAGCGTCCGGGGGGCATCGCCATCCGTCAATCGTCAAATCAAATTACTTCCCGCTCCCCGGCGGTTCGCGCCGGGCAGAGAGATTAAGTCGTCAGTCGTCTACTCTGAGTCGGCTCTTCCTTCATCGACTCCTCCTCCTCTCCATGTTCCTCACCCTCTGCATCAAAACTTCAGTCCTCCCTTCACCGACAAGTGACCCGACCACGCAGCACAGGGCAAGCAATCTTGACATAGGCAACCGGTGGGGAAGTCGTTCCTGGGGTCAGCCCTCAATTTCAATTTGCCCCAAGGACGGACGTAGCACAGATTTGGTCTCGGCGTCTCGGCATGCCACGCGCCCTCGTGGGCACTGGAGTCCTGGATATAACGGAATGGGGCTGGGGAAGCGACCTGGTCCCCCCTGCTCGTTGTCGAATCCAGTGGCTCCAGTGCAAGGTAATTTGCTTCCCTGCTTCACACTTACATACATACCTACCTGGTGTTATTGACGCCCTCCACCGTCGCCCGCCTACCGGCACTCTATTGCAGTGCTGTCGACAACCAAGTTGCATCGACTTACAAGACTTGTCTATGACTATTGCGTAGCATGTTGGTCGGCAGCCGCCGCTATGCAACCATGATGAGCCAAGACACAGGCGCTGGTGTCCATTCGCTGACGCATACCGAATGGTGATGGGAGGGATTTCTCGCTCCCTCTCCTCCGCGCCCCCCCCCCCCAACACCCTTGGATGGACCCCTCAACAATGACTTTTCGGTCCTGCCCAGGCACGCACCGCACCGGGCTGTGTTCGTACACGCGTACTACGTAGTCGAAACGAAATGCTCAAAAAAAAGTATGCTTTGTCTCTCTGCCTTCCAGTCAAAGACACGGCTGGGATGTAACGCCAGTAAACGGGGTTCGGTTTCAATTGTCTCGTGCTGTGCTTTGTGTGATTTTTTCACCGTCGCCTGAAGCAGCGGCCAGTTTTGGAGTCGCCTCCATGCATGACGTCTTTGCTTCCTGGCAACGCGCTGTGACGTCAGCGGCACGCCACCAAGATCCCAGCCAGATCCAAGTTGGGAAGCGGTCACGCAGGGCGACACGTGTCCAGGCTCTTGTCTCTAAGATGGCCGGTGACCCGACAACTTGTCCGACCGCTGGTGGTGTAGGGTAGGATATAGCAGAGATAGGGTAAGCGGGAGTGGCCGGGTTACAACGTCCAAGTTCCAATGTCGATCCACTGGAATTCCCTCTCGCCTCGTCTCGCCGTGCCCCGGTGGGTTCTAGATCTTTTCTCGAACCGTCGCAGAGATCGCCGGCTCCGACCTACCCTACGCGGCTCTGCCCACAGGCATCTTCCTAGGACCATGTGGCTAGAAAGGGGCCGGAACTTACGCCGTAGTAGTTCGTGCCCCCTTCGAGCTTTGACCCTTGTTCTTTAGCTTGAACTTGAACGACGGAGAGGCTAGACTAACAAACTCACCGGAAAGCAATGAATCTCCTAACCGAACTGGGCCGCCGCCAAAGGTTCATCGGAATGCCCCCGCGCTCTTGTGGTATCCACGGACTGCTGACGACGAGCTCGTGTTGTCCGTGACTATGGTATGGATTGCATGCGAATAGAAGTGGTGAACTATATAGTATTTACTACGGTCCTGCCTTGGATATCGAATTACCAGGCTCGGAATAGACTAGACTATCGACTGACCGTCCTGTCTGCCAACTTGCACCAACGTGAACATGGAATCCTGACATGGGACCGACACTTATCCGCCTCACTTCTGTCCAAGGATCACGCCTATACTCTTGGCGTTTTATCATCTGTCAACCATGCAGTCTATTATTTCTATGCGTATCGTTGCACCACTACCGGAACCGGCAGCGGAAGCCATCAATTTATCGTGTCAACCTTGTTAATCTTCCACATAATACTCCTCGGCCTCCTCCACGTCCTCCACCTTCTCCATCGTACCCTTGGCAATCTGTTTCTCCTTAACCTTCTCGACCACCGGTTTCTTCTCCTTGGCCTTCACCTTGACCTTTTCCTTGGCCTGTGTTGTAGATTTGCCGTTGTCTGACTCCTCTACCTTGGACTTGTCCTTCTTGGGCCTATCCTCCTGAGCCTTAGCCTTGACCATTTGCATCTTTTCCTTGTTCTGTGTTGTGTTCTTGTCGGTCTTCTCTTCACTTGCTTCGGGCTTGGACTCCTTGTTCTTGGACTCCTTGTTCTTGGACTCCTTGTTCTTAGCCTTGGTCTTGACCTTCTCCTTCTCCTTCTTTTCTGTGGTGTTTTTGTCGATCTTCCCTTCATCTGCTTTAGGCTGACCCCCCATAGCCTTGGCCCTGGCTTGATCAAACTTCTGATTTGCCTCTGCCTCGGCCAAGGTTTTGTTCGGCTTGATGATGAACCGCCAAGGCTTTTGAGATCCCAAAGGCTCCGCGAAGCCTTCCTTATGGATGATTTCCACCACCCTGTCCCGCGCCTTCTGCTGCTTCGCCCGCATCTTCCTCACTTCCGCTGAAGCCATGTCTTCGTTGGTACGCAGCTCAGGCCCGTAGCTCCAGGTCTTCATGTATGGTGTGGGCATGTTGATGTCGATGTTTGCCTCCGCAACCTTCTCCATCACCCTGACCCACGCCCTGTCCTTCGCTAGCGAAGGCGTAAGCACGTCCAGCTCCCAAGATTCGTTGGTCTTCGGCTTCTTCATCACCAGACCCTTGGCATCACCCGAGTCCTTGCCCCAGGCTCTGCAGAGTGGCTCCTTTGGCTTACACTTGAATGCCTCGTTCCAGATCTTCGAATCCTTCAGCGGCGCCCACGTGTCGATGGTTCGGGGTAGCGTGAGGCCCGAGCCTGCTTGCAGGCGTGGCAGCTCAGGCCGCGTCTTGGAGCAGTGGAACATAGAGCGGATGACGAAGAACAGCTGATCGTCGCTGAACTCAAAGAACCCGGGCAGTATCTTTTCCTTGTGGGGATTGAAGTTGGCCTTCCAAGCGGCATATGCCATGTCGATGCCGTGCGTGTCCGCAAGGGCCTCGCCCGCAAACTGCTTTCCGTTGAGCGGGAATACGTCGGTGACGTTGTACTTGTCGTATTTGTCCGCAAAACACTGCTCGCGGACGTCGAACTGACCCACATCTTCCCGTGTCATCCAGTCGTCAATGGTGCCGTTTGGCGAGAGCCCACCGCCAACTTTGTCAAAGGCGTGGGCCATCTCGGTGCTCATCATGCTGCCCAGGGCGGCATAGTTGAACAGAGAAGGCAACTCGCTGGTGAACAGGGGGTGCACCATGATGCCTCCTGGGACGACCACGCTGTTCTGATCTGGCGAGAAGTAGGTCTCCATGTCCAAGGCATTCACCAGCCACTTGTCCTTGTTCGGGGGCTTGTAGAGGTCGTTGGACCACGCCTTGTGGGCGTACCATGACTCGATCCGGAGGTAGTCGTCGCCGTGTGTCCACTTCAGGTAGGAGCCATTGTTGGCCGTGACCTCGATGCCGGCGTAGAATTTGTTGATGTCGTCCCAGTTAAACAGGTTTAGGTTCTGTGCATCCCCTTGGTTAGCAATGGAGGGACAAGGAGAGCTATACTTGCTGACTTACCGCCTTTTGGAATCCGGTCATGATGCTCATTTTCTTGGCCTTATCCATAGCACCCTTCTTGGACTGGGCATCCATCCATGGCGTTTCATTGAACATCCTGACGTACTGGTCCTTGATGTTCTCGAACACTTCGACAACAGCTGCCTCCCTCTTCATGTCGAATCCACTGCCCATGACTGTAGTGGCTAGCATGAGTCCGAAATGTTTGTACGTCCTTTGAGTGCACACGGTTCTGCGATCGGGAATGTCTCCCTGTAGCAAGTAATCAGCAATCATCTTCCCAAAAGACAAAGCTTAACATACCTTTCCATCAAGCTTCCTCATTAGATTGTTATACTGGGAGGATTCCTTTGAGTTCAGAAGCTCCTGTGTCTGCAGGAACGTTTGCCACATGAAGTAGGCTCGCAATGCGGCCTTCGATGTTTTCCCGAGGGTACTCTGCAGGTCCTCCCAGTACTTGGGGAACATAACCTCAAGGTTCTTCATGGGCGGGCGGTCAACTGGGCCTGGTTGGTCCTTGATAACCGCGGGGATCATGAGGTCTGGGGCCAGTTCCTCAAAGTCTTTGGCTGAGAGGCTGACAGTGTTTTCCTGACATTACTTGTTAGTGATCTCCAAGTCAAAGATCTGGGGAAAGTTCGTACCTTGATGTTGCGGAAGGCCTCGAGAGGGGGTGCGATTTTGATAATGTTGAGCTCCAGTTCGTAAACCTGCTTGGCGAGGTCCTTGTAGTCGTGGGCTCGCCACTGATCCTTGTACGCGTCCTTGAGGAAGCTGGCCATGATTTTCTTGTACTTGTAGGCGTACCAATCCTCATGCCAAATATCCTTCCAGGGAAGGCCCTTGGTGATATAAGGCACAACACCAACTCTCATCTCAGACTGATGAAACGGAATGTGTCAGTTGCTGTTTGGTCTCAAAAGGTGTGTTCAAACTTACAGAGTTGAAAAGCGACTGCTGCGGCTCGAACTTGGCAAAAGCCCAGATTCGATATTTGGCCATCTCGCGGGTCACATTGCGGATGATGTCTCGGTCGATAAGATCCACGGGTAGGGTTGCGTTGACCATGGGCTCTGGGCTGCTCTCCTTGTCTTCGAGAAAACGGGATTCATATCTCTTGTAGGCGTCCTGGATCTTTCTGATGATTTTCATGACGGGTTCGTGAGTGGCTTGGTTGAGGATTTGTGTGTTCATGCACGTGCTGAAGTAACGTCTCATGGCGTTATAGGTCTCTTCATCTGCTCCCTTTGGTGGTGACTTGTTTAACTATTGATTTGTCAGTCTGAGTGCTCGTGCAAGTCTTCAAACTTGGGTTACTTACCTTGGGCTGCCAAGCGTTGCCAACGACGGGAGAAAGCAGATCGAAGATTCTGTCTTTCATAAGCGTCATCATGTTGATTTCTTCCTGGCCATCGCGAAATCTCATGATGTAAGTTGCACCTCGAAGAGGGTCCGGCTTGTCGTAATTTCCACACACGACTACACAACACATCGGTTAGTAGATGATCAAGTGGTACATCAATTCAGAGGGGAGAAGCATTGCTTACGTTCATCCCAATCTTCGCATGGATCGACTTTGGTGTCTTTCTCGTGGGTCATAGCCTGGCGCATATCATAGACGATCTTCTTGCATTGAGCTGTTTCGCATATTTCCCTCCCCCTGTAGATGCTGGCGGGCTTGGGGGCTCCCTCACACCCTAAGGCCAAGAGGGAGACCACTGGGATTGCCGTGACCAAAGCCTTGCCTAGCATCGTTGCTGTTTTCTGTAGCGCTTGGTGAAAGGTTTTGGTATGGGTGCTGAAGAAGCTAGATGTTTGTCCGGAGTGCGGTCAGAAACGAAGCTTGGGAGTACCACTATGATAGTATGGCGAGAGTTGAAGGAACAATTGCATTGTGGAAGAAATCCGTTAACTATTTATATCTTCTGGCTAGAAGTATCTCCGAAACCAGCTTAGTACGCCGTAGTTGTGAACCTTGACAACCACCCTTTTGAACTTGGCAAACCATCGCAGAAGAAAAAGAACAGGTATAAAAAAAAACCAACCCATGGTAGAGCTTCCCGTGGCAAAGTTTATTCCGCGCTCCCCAAGGTAGGATCCCAACAGTGCAATTTGATGTCCTTGCGAGGTCGAGTCTGATATTCCTTGTGGCCTCCTTCAGTCACGTGTAAACGGTCATGAAAATCACGAGGATGGCGTCTTGAACCCAAGCTTCTGCTTCTGAATACGGGGCAGGACGCCCACGAGAACCAGGAGAGACAGCAAAGCAGTCGCCCACAGCTTCAACTTGAGGACGTTCCTGTTGTAGTCCGTATCGACAGCGCTGACCACGGTCGCTAGGAGCAAGACAAGAACCAGATACCCGCTGTACCGATGGTACTTCCAGATAGACTTGGCGTTGTTCTCGCCACCGTAAAGTGCGGGAGTAGCCCACATCGTGAAGCCGACAAGGTACTGGAGCAGGAGCAAGATGGAGGTGATGACACCAAGGTAGCCGTGGATAGAATGGAAGTGGGGGCCATGGCTAGCAAACTTGTTATACTCGATGATGGTGACGCCGGCCACCAACAGGAGAAAGGCGACGAGGTTGAGTGAGGCGTGGATGCGCTGGCCGATGCGCTTCTGTTCGGCAGTATGGGTCGGTTGCAGAGTCAGGATGGACTGGGCCAGGGTGAGGACTGCTAGAGATTGTGCAAGCGGGTGGCCGGAGAAGAGGATCAAGGGTTTAGTCAGCACGCTGGCCCAGATCAGGACGACGAGAAAGACGATGCCCAGCTGGGCAAGAATGCCAGTTCCTACATGCGAGCGAAGACGTTAGCAAGGGTGGTCTTGGTGCTTGGAGACGATGTAGCGAGTGGCCTACCGAGCACGAGGTTTCTGAACATGGGTACGCCTTCTTCTTGGGAAGCATCGCCGGGTCGGCCGAGAAGAGGTTCGCTTTCACGTCGCTCGGCGCTATCATGCTCGACGTCGGAGTACAGACGACGCTCTGGGATACCCGTTGCGCTGGCCATATTGATGATGGGAATAGAGTGTGCCTGAGGACCCGCGTAGCTGTTGGATTGAAGGTTCACGGGATTTCGACAGTAGTGGCGAGCTTGGGGGGGGGGACAACCCGGAAGGCTGCTGGGAGAGACACGGCGGAAAAATAGAAAGTTAGATGTAGATGATTATCCACAGGTCGTCGAGTGCTGGCTGGATGCTTGAAGCTACAGAGGGACGATGACAGACTGGCGGAGAGAATTGGCGAGACGGGTTTTGCAGGCAGACACGAAGAGTCGCACAAGGAACGATGACAAATGAAGGCCGGGGCAATCGTTCGTTGAACTTCCCGTCCAAGCTACCCGCGCCTTTGCGTCTCATGTACGTCAGTGATGGCTGGTGGAAATCGAGCAAGCTTCGGCCTATCAGAAGCCGCCCTTTGAAATCAGGTAGCGAGGAGCGCGGGGTAGCGTGAGGAACAGGTGCATTCCGCCATGACGCCCGGCAATCTCGTCACACAGATCGAGCTCGAGTATTTGTTACTCGATGGCATCGAGCACATTTTATGTGAAAAGCCGATAAGAGAGCTTTGGCTGAGGAACTTTGGGATAAGGATTGCGTGAGTCGAAGCATTGTAAACGTAAGCGTCCTCCACGAGATGCAGCCAAGCGACCGGACAACTGCCCGCCGCTTGCTCCATGAGGCACACTCGGCAATATTCCCCCCAGCTTCTCGTCCTCGCCAAGAACCCTAAAAAGAGCCATCATAGTAGGAATTTAGCAGCTTCTGCAGCACCCAATAGCCATCGTGAAGCATCAACAAAATTCCCATTGGAGTTAGCGCTTGTTATTTAACGCAGTGGTATTGCGGCGGCGCTGTGCGTCTTCTCGTGTGCGCCGGCGGCCACCGGAAGTGGCCGAGATTGCCCCCTCCTCCGGCTCCGGCCTCCAGCAATGCAATGCTGCGGGTCATAGTTATGATAAAGATAAGGAACCGTCAGGAAGGCATCCGTCTATTCGCTCTCGGATTGCACTACGAAGCTTGTGTAGGCCGTTTAAGAATAGCCCGACGCCCTGTCTTCTAGAAACTCCCAAGTCTATCCCAGTCGTGGATCTTAACTTAGGGAACTTACCTATCCCAGGCATTGTACACTTCACCCACAATGGCTTCCATCGCTGACGAGATTGAGTATAAACTCGACTCCGTAAAGGTGTCGTCGCTCCAGCCCGACGAAATCGACCCGACATTCCGATCGACATGCATTGGTGAGCCAACCGTCTTTGCTCCATGCTGGTCCCAATACTAGTTGCAATACTGACGGGTGTCATGGACAGATCTAATTTCTGGCACGCTGGGAGGCAAGATCCTCGCCTTCTCAGATCAATGGTTCGCTGAGGCCGTGAATCTCATAACTCCTACCCCACCAATCCGACAACTGGGTAAAATGGTCTTTACGGGCGCCTGGTACGATGGCTGGGAGACCCGGCGACACAACGCCGAGCCGTTCGACTGGGTCATCCTCCGGTTGGGAGTGGCATCGGGCACCGTCGAGGGAATCGAGGTCGACACCGCCTTCTTCTCAGGGAACCATGCACCGGCGGTCTCGGTCGAAGGCGTTTTCAGCCAGGACGACGACGAGGTGGTGTCATGGCAAGGAGGTCGGGGCAGGTGGGAGACCATCCTGGGGGTTCAAGAGGGCGGTCCGTCGCAGCGTTTCGGCTGGAAGCTGGATGCGCCTACGAAGAAGCAGTACACGCACGTGAGGCTAAACATGTACCCCGATGGCGGTATCGCGCGGTTCCGCCTGTTCGGACACGCAATCCCCGTCTTTCCCGACGACAAGGACGCCGTCTTCGACCTCGCGGCGGCGCAGAACGGCGGTGTTGCCGTGTCCTGCAGCGACCAACACTTCGGCACCAAGGACAACCTGCTGCTACCAGGACGGGGCAAGGACATGGGAGACGGCTGGGAGACGGCACGATCGCGCACCAAGGGCCACGTCGACTGGACCATCATCAAGCTCGGAGCGCCTGGCTACGTCGAGAAGTTTGTGGTGGACACAGCGCATTTCCGAGGCAACTTCCCGCAAAAGGTGGCGGTCGAGGCCATCGAGTGGAAGGGCGAGGGAAACCCAGCAGCCGACGCCGAAGGCTGGAACGAGGTGGTGCCGCCAAGCAAGACGGGCCCGGACCAGGAGCATGATTTCACCAGCTCGGCCAAGGACTCCGTGGCGACCCACGTCAAGCTCATCATGATTCCTGATGGTGGAGTCAAGAGGCTTCGGGCGTTTGGAAAGCGAGCGGCGTAGATCCGTATTAGGCAGATATTTAAAACATGGTGGCCCGGCAGCACAGTGCATCACAGAGCGCCCTTGATCCTGTTTTTGATTCGACGTCGTCATCAATTCAAAACCAACTGTGTCAGCAATTTAATCTCGTCGGCTCAAGGCAGCGACCCGAATAGAGCGAGCGAGTTGGCGAGGTGGGATCCATTAATGCGGGCATCTAGGAGATGACGCTGGCAAGCAGCTGGGTCTGGATGTGGCGTGCACGGGCCATTGATTTGTGGCTCTGCTGCGCCTGGCATCCGTACAAGGGAGGCGCCAGCTCCGAGTACCCTTACCTTAACCTAACAGGCCGTACAAGACAACACCGGAACGTCTGTTTCTCCATATCAGACAAGTGGGTGCATTGCCCTCCACGACCACGACAACCTCGCACGATATCAACGCGCCATACACTCTCTTCCACCAGACACCACCGCCCGAGCCGTAATCCCTCCGTCTTCGACACCCTCAGCTGCCTCCCCCGCGAACCCCGCAAACTCCCTCCGCGCGCGACATTCCATGAGCCAAACCCGGTGTCTAGCTCTGCCCCTCCTTCCACCATGGATCTAGGGGATTCCACCGCCGCCGACGATGGCCAACAGAAGCCCCGGGCCCTACCGTCCGACCTTCCCAAGTCGTTGGACGACCGGCGCCATGTTCCGGTCGACCTCGTCCCCGAGACGGAGATGTACGATGGTTGGCAAGGTTCGTCTGGCCTCGCCATGTCACCCATTACCCTGCGCGCATCAACTGACGTAACCGGATGACCAGGCCAATCCCAGTTTCTCACGACGCCAGCCCTCGCAAAGCCACTGAACTTTGGCAACCTCTCGCTCAATGACAACAACTTTGATGACGATGTTCTAAAGGGGCCAAAGGATAGCGATACCCGATTGCTAGAAATGCTTGCTGCCCAAGCAGCCCACCAAGCTGGTCCCGGATTCGACGATGAGCACGAGATAGCCGACAACGACGAGTTGTCAGACTCGGAGAAGACGGATAAGCTTCAAAAAGCCCTGAACATGGCTGCTAGCAACGGAGATGTTGAAAGGATTAGGAGGCTCCTGGATGGAAAGGCAAAACAATACATTGACATCAATGCTGAGGACGAGGATGGAACGCCTCCTCTCATCTATGCCAGCTGCTTTGTCAGTTCATCCTGACCCATTCACCGGCGCATATGCTGATATACATAATAGGGCCATGAGACGGTAGTGCATGCCTTAATCGATGCCGGCGCGGATGTTAACAAGCAAGATCGGAATCAATGGACGGCGCTCATGTGGGCAATGACGAATCGACACAAAGGCATCGCCAAACTACTTTTAGACAACAATGCGTCGTCAGATCAAAAAACTTCATCAGGGCGGACGGCATTTGATTTTGTTCCCCCGGATAGCGAAATGTCATATTACCTCCATGACAATGGCTACAATATTGGCAATGTGGGCGTCACGGATGACTTCTACAGCCCCGGTTTCTCCCAAGACCGGTTCGAGGAGGAGATGGCAGAAAACGAGATGCGAAGGCGCTTGATGATGGAAAGCGCCCGAGACCTTGAGGTTGACTTGGGCAACGTGGGCATGGATGATCAGCCCGAGGTGTGTACTAATCCTCTCCCATCTAGACAAGCCGGTACTAATATGACTAGCCGGTTGATGAGTTCGAGGAAGAGCAAACAGAATTTGACTGGAGCCGATGCTTGCACGACCAAATGTTCGTCTTCCAGGAACACGAACTGGATCGGATTTTAGACATCATCATCACCAAGATGACGCCCCAACGATCGCCATCGCAAAAACCCGTGCCCGCAAACATGATTTTCTTGAGTGCGAGGTACGCGCATTATCACTCAAGCCCGGAGCTGCTAGAGCGACTCCTAGTTTCGGCCATGGACTGTATCAACGACGTGGTCGAAAGATTCCAGTGGGATATGACGATACTGGCTTTTTGGATCTCAAACGCAACACTCCTGCTCCACTACCTGAAGAAAGACTCGGGGCTTCTCGAGGCAACCTCGGAATTCCAGGCACACCTTGCTGAACTGATCAACGAAATATTCATCTTGATTGTTCGAGATGCAGAGCGACGTCTGGATAAGGTGCTAGATCCAGCGATGCTTGACCACGAGACCATTCCCGGATTCGAAGACATTACGTTTCAGAACGAGTGGACGCTGTTTAAGCGAAAAGCACAGGTGAAGGAGGAGCCCCTGGAGAAGCGATTCCGTCCTCCGTCGCCAAAGCAGCGAGCAAAGCCAGCGCCGCGAAACGTTACCTCCCTCCTCTCGTCGACCTTGTTCGTGCTCGACTTGTACGACATTCACTCGGTGATTACGACCCAAATCATCTCACAACTGCTCTACTGGATTGGAGCAGAGCTATTCAACCGAATCATGTCAAACCGGAAGTATCTGGCGAGAACGAAAGCCATGCAGATCCGTATGAACATTTCCATACTGGAGGATTGGGCTCGTACGAACAACAGGCAGGCCGAGCATTTCGAGGGAGGAGAGACTCGTTCATCGGGAGAGACGACGATGGAGGCAGCTCGCAGACACCTGGCCCCCGTCATCCAGCTATTGCAGTGGCTCCAGTGTTTTTCGTCCCTAGACGCGGACGACCTGGAGGCGCTGGTGGGCACACTTCAGCAGCTGAAGAGGCTCAGTCCACAGCAGCTCATACATACGGCCAATCACTACAGGCCCGAGGTGGGCGAAAAGGGGCTTCCCAAGAGTGCCATGAAATACCTCGTTGCCATACAGAAGGAAGCAGCGCTTAAGCGAGAACGGCGACGTAGTGGTATGGTGTCACCGCTGCCAAAGTCGGGTCAGGATAGCAGCCCGGTGACGCCCGTCAAGAGTCGGTCAAATGGCATCGGCTTGGAGACGCCTAGGAGTACAACAAGCCCTCACGAAGACAACTACTCGGACGATGACGATGCACCAGAGCACCTGCTGTTGGACCCCGCCTTGATGCTTCCTTTCACACTGCCCTCGGTGACAGACATGCTTGTGTCATACGGGGCTGGATTTGGGGGACTGAACCGGGAACGGGAACGGAAATACATTCCGACGGTGCCGCCCGAGTTCCTGGAGAAGCTCGAGGTGACCGGAACACGTAAGGGACCCATGTTTGGAGAAGCTGACTGGGAGAACGAGGAGGTGTGACAAGGCCCCCAGACCGGTAGACAGTGACCGTGTATGGTTACCCGATCCGGAGGACTCTGTGCGCTGAAAAGGAGGGAATTGGGCGCGACGGCGTCTATCCAGCTGGGGCCCGAGTCGCTGTCAGTCAACGAGTGCAAGGGGCAAAAGCGGACGTGCATGAGGCAGGACTGAGTATGATCAGCGAGGACTCTCAAGCGCCACCGCATCGAGGCGATTCGACAAGGCTTAAAAAATTGCGATGCAAGCTGCAAGGAGCCATGACTTTGGACAGCGGGGGAGCCAGCAAGCTGGGGAAACAAACGCAAAACGTCAAGGCGGCAGGGTACCGCAGAGACGGGCACGCACATGTCCGAGGCAGAGGGGATTGGACAGATGGAGGCACGGACGAAGGAGAAACGGACACTGAAGCGGAAGCTGAAGCTGGGGCCGAAGCGGACGAGATGGAGAGAGGTTAGCGTTGAGATTGAATACCTCAGCACGAGCGTATTGGGGAGGATATCCAACCCATGATACCATTCTGATGCATCCCACCCAGCACATCGCCTTGATCTATGCCAGCGCGTGCCAGTTACGGTTGAATACTGACCTGATCTAGCCTCACCGGTGACTGAGAGAGGGAGGTGGCGATGCCTTTTGGTGAGCTTGATGCAGTAGTGCGCCTCAACTGCGGACGACAGATTCAGACACGGTGAGAAGTCCATTGGATGCTTCGGCCGCCAATGCATGCACTCAACAATTGGCATGTCCTAGGGAAAACGGCGCTGCCCCAGTCCGGCGCCGTCTCCCACGAGGCGACCCTCCTTCCCATGACCCCTGATCCATGCCACTCTCTCCGTACGCTACAGGTGGTCTATGTACCTACCTTACCTACTCCCCGGTGGTTGGGAGGCGAAAAGGGAAAAAAGAGCTCACTGAGTACGACCTGAAAGACAAGAGGGGGGGAAGAGAGAGAGAGAGAGAGATCTCACCGCCCCTCCCACCCTTTCAAGAAAAAGAAAATCCACTACCACGCGATGAGTGGGATGAACTGGGGGCATGAACCAGGGGTAGCACCAATCCAATTCAATCCCGGAGGCATTCACGATGGGATGCGTTGGCGTTGAGGTGCCACGTCAGGGCAAATGGATCACAGATGCCCTAGGGTTTGACATGGCTCTGGGTTTTCGTGGGGCGTCGAGCAGGGGACGAAGTTGGAGATGGGGCTGCGCAGTGGGGATGAATTTGCAGATGCAGTGGTGGTGGTGATTTCTTAAGGGGGAGTTTGTTGTAGTATCTCATCGCACAAACTGGCTTTCTTATAGTAGCTAGCTTAGACGAAGAGGCTTTTTTTCTTCTTCCAAGTACAGTGTTATTCTACCAAACAAAAATCTTGTTTTCTTTTTCCACTTCCGCCGCCATCAATAGACAGACAATATCTCAATGGCGCCCGAGTACTTCCTTGTCTAGCTCGTTGATCTCGGGACCAGGCCCGGGGACTAGGCTGGGGCCGCTGGCCTTCCCGTTGCTTCTTTTCTTCTCGGAATTATTAGGGCAGATCCTAGGTTCAACCTGGCTAGTCACCACGTATAGGGTAAACTGGTGTGGAACAACGCGTGATATGGCCCCATATTATTGACTGTAAGTTGAGTAAGGTTTGGTTTTCTACGGCAGCGACGAGGTGCTCAGACTTGCGGGGAAGATCGTACCGATCTACGTACACGTAATAGTAGAATAGGGAGAATAATATTACGAATAAAACCTAGCTGATGACCTGTGTCCATTCACGACGACAGACATATCTTAGGGAGTCATCTGGTCAAGCAGCGGGCATCGATAGTTGCGTTGTCAGAGACCGGTGGAGCCGGCCAAGCTGGGGAAGTTCAGACGGAGGGCTGGGACTAGCCGGATAGAAAGCGCAAAAACAAAGACAAGACAAAGGCGAGGAAACGATGCTAAAGGGAGGGTCGAAAGGGGAAAGACGCCATGAAGCTCGGCTCTCTTGTTCGCTCAGCACTGCCTGCCTGGCCGCCTGAGCTGTTTCCAATAGATGGACACTCAGACACAGGGGTGACTGATAGGAAGTGGCAGTTGGCAGTTGACAGTGGAGTCTCCAGTCTTGCAGATGTCAGTAGTATCCATCCGTCAGGAGGTACATCGCACATGCATGTCACCATGCTGTGTACCCATAAACATTACACGCTGTCATATGTGCATAAGACGGACGAGACGAACAATGTCGGGCACAGCCTGGGGATTGCGCGCCCGTCCTCCTCTTGTTGATGTTTCTTGGTCGGTTGGTTGGTCATCCTGCAACCGACGTACAAATAAGCAGCATGTTTGTCGATGGTGCTGCGCTTTGGGAGCAGCTGCTGTATGTCTGACTTGTCTCACTCTTTCGGTTGAAGATGGTGTGGTCGAGCGCGGGTACCTTGCAGACCCCTCTCCCTTCCCCCGTATCAGCGGGCCACCTCCATCTTCGTCGTGTCATTGATAGGTCATAAACCAACAAGCGGATCTCCCCAAAGCTGAATGGAGGACATGTCAGAAAGAAAGAAAAACCGGAAAAACCCGCCATGAGCTAGAGACAAGGCGGAATATGGCGCCAGCCTAGGAGAGAGGAAAAAAAGCAGGGCTGAGATCTCAGCGACAGCCCTCTCTTGTCTCCCGGCCTCGTTAGCCGGCCGAGGGAAAAGTTTCTTCGTCTCCCTTTCTCCCTTGCAGCCAGGAAACGGATGACTTTGTTGGCCAGTGACGCTCATGAGAAGCCTGCGGGCGATTCCCGGTTGTTTAGGTCCTGTATCGGCCGTGTCGCTGTTGTGTTCGTGTAGTGTGGGGCATCGGCATCGACGTCGACATTCGACGAGCTGTCTTCTCTACGTGTTCCTGCCGAATACCTCACATGCTCAAATGATTGTCTTCTTATTCTTCTTCTCCCATATTTCCACGATTGAGTACCTAATCAGGTCCTCAGGCTCGATACCCCCCCTGGTTGGGTGCCGATGCGTTCCGCTTGTGTGGTGTTGTGTGCTGTACTGTTTGCTGGTGTCGTGTTCGACGACGTGTGAGTGGTGGTTGCATGTGTCAGTGGGGACGCGGCCGGCCGGCCTAGTTCCCTCTAGTTGCAAATGCCTCTCTTGACTCTTCATCCGGTACGGAACGGCACCGTATGTATGTATCAAGACGAATCCCTCTCATTGAATGAGCGCAGGGTGGCAAAGGTGGTAAGTGAGCGCGGCCGTGGTCGGGGGTGGGTTGCTTTGCGTTGCGTTGCGTGCCTGCATCGATGTGTTGTAACTCGCCGCACCAGCTCTCGGAGGACGAGATCCAATTACCAGACGTCGTGCCGCCCCGGCCAACATGTTCCTCCTGTTTTACTGTGCAGAGAAGCTGTACGGACGACTGCGTTGTAAGGATATTGACTGTGTGGTCTGGTGCTGGGTTGATCAATGCGGAGCGGAGCGGGTGCGGTGAGAGGTGCCCTGGAAGTCGCTCGGGCTAGCAAACGGCCACAGGAAGCAGGGCCTCGGCCGGCTGTGGGTGAATGCATGTATGCGCGTATTTGTGCGTGTGTGCCAGTGGCCAGCCTGTGTGCGCCAATGTGTCCGTGTCTGTCAAACGACCTGCGTGCGAGGGCTTTTGCCTTTCACCGTCTGTCTTGTCTCATGGCCTCCCATCGGGCGCCGCGTCGCATCCTCGCTCGCAACTGGGCAGCGGGGGGGCGGCGGACTGGCGGGAGACTAGACCCTGTCACGTAGGCCAACAAAGACCTTGGAGACTCTGGAGCGGTGGGCGATGTGATGTGGCTGTTGCTGGTTGCTGGACGGCCTCGGTCTCGTTCGTCGTGCCCAGGGTTTTCGCATCCACCATTCGGCCGTTGTGGACGGGGGACCGGGGCCGGCATGGGGGAACCGGGACTAACAAGCTGCGCTGCGCTGCACTGCTGCACTTGCAATTGCCCATCCATGATGATGAAGGATGCTAAAAAATCAGGTAGCAAGTAACTGGAAGATCGAATATGTATAAGGCACGCTCGATGGTCGCGCGCTCCACCACCGCTCTTCTCTCTTGGACCCGTCTCGATTCACCTTTCCTGCCTCTTCTTTCGTGTCTTAGCTTGCTTTCGGCGTGCCTTGGCTTTTTTGATGCTCGGTGTTTGGCTCTCTGATTCTCTGATTCTCTGATTCTTTGATTCACTTTCACATCACATTCCAGATTGCCCTGTCTCATCCCACGCCCCGTCCCTTCCCGCCCTAGTTTCTTGAGATCGCCCGACCCGACCTGACCGCCCCGGCCGCTTTTTTGGTTGTCTGAGAGCTCCGTCATCGTCTCCCCCGACTTAGGCTCACCGCACCGTCACGTCCCAGCCTCTTCCGACTTCTCCTTCGGGGTCTTTGGTCTCTCTTGTGACTCAGCTTCCCGAGAAAACATCCCTCGGACCGCTTTGTTTCTATTTCATTGCTTGGCTTCCTCTCCCCCCCCCCAATCTCATCTGCTGTTGCATACCTCCCTCTCGCCCTGTGGCTCTTTTGCAACACCTACCGGGGTCTCACAGACTCTCGTCACTTACACGCCGCTTCGACCACGAACCACAAGCCAGCAAGCTCAACTTGCCCATTCCAGCCAACATTCGTCACCTGTTGGCCTTCTTCGCCCCGTTCATACGGCAATCGAATCCAGTCCAGGAACCTAGACCTATTCTTCGGAAGGATCCATCTCCAACCCCATCTCGATCGATATTGCAACTTCCTTTCCAACGGTGCAACCCGCCTTCGGGCAAATTTTGGCAGGGGCTAGATCCCAGCTCGCCAACATCGTCGAGACACTATCACAGCCACATTGACGCCGAACGAGACGCCATGTTCCCCAGCTCGCGACGCGGAAGCCACTCGACTGTGCGCAGAGCAACCTTTGGAAGTGACGCAGGTCTAGTGGCCCTGCGATACGAGAAGACAGTCCAGGCAGAGCCTCCCATCCCATTTGTCTCGCGAAACTCGATCCGGTCGTCACGCCGACCCTCGACCTCGACTTCCTCGTCGGCCTCTTCTCACCATTCACATCACCCCATCGTGGTAGCACCTCCGCTGTCCGCGGTCTCACCGCCCACCGAGGAGCACCCGGCCCTGCGCTCTGCTGCCTCGACGCCCTCATCATCTCCCCGGATCCCGACATCGATCGCTGAGGAGTGGAAGCGTGACTCGGGCGTTGCACGAACCAATTCGACGGCGACGTCGACGATTCACGAGGAGGACGGCGAGGACGAGTGCCAGGAACCAGCGTGCGACGGAGCCGGCAAAGGCCTGAGTTCGGCTACCCTGGTCATGGCGCCCCCCGTATCGACAACGGTGTTCCAAATGGACGATCCGTTCGTGGACGAGAATAGCATCACGGCGGCACTGACGTCCATGTGCTCCGTGTCGAGCGTGTCATCGTCAGTCGTGGCCGACGCTGGCTGTTCCACGCAGCCGCCTCCACCTTGCGAGCTGGAGCCCGTCCCCGTCCCCGTGACCGCGTCCACGGCCAAAACCCCGTGCTCCCCGTCTTCTTCAGCGGCGGTCGAGCCTGCACCGCCCTCATCACCCTCGGCGTCGTCGTCGCCGCGCTCGTCGTTCTCGTCTTCCCCCCGCAAGTTCGTTAAAGGCATCAGCCTGCGGTCGGGGTCGCGCTTCATGGCACCGAGTTTAACGCAGGTCCTAGCGCCCATGCAACCCCTGTGGCGGGGCTCCGCTCCCCAATCGCCAGAGGCGGAGGTCCCAGAGGCTTCAGAGGGCTCAGGGGCCCCAACCGCCTCCACCGCCGCGCCCGGTACATCGCCCACGGCCAAGCCCAGCACTCCAATGTCGCCTACCAGGGCTAGCGTGGAGGCTCCCACCACTACCGCTGCCGCTACTACCGCTACTGCTGCCGCTACCGCCACCACGAGGCCTAAGCTCACCAAGCAGCAGAAGCAGAAGCAGAAGCTCACGCTATCTTCGTCCCCCAAACCCGCTTCCCGCTTCTGGCACAGGCGTGATTCGGCCTCCACCTCAACTACTACCCACTCGGCCGATCACCATCAACCCTTTATCCCCCTCGACGTGTCCATCCCCAGCGACAGCCTCCTCGACGATGATTATTTCCTGACCTCGGTTTCCTTTTCCAACCGTGGCAGCATCATGTTTGGCGCTCAAGACGGCCCGGCCCTCGACTCTCAGAAACCTCCCCCTACTCCCGAAGACGGACGCACCACGCCCGCTCCCACCACGCCCACAACGCCCGCGTCGCAATCCCCGGCGCGTCCCAGCAGCGACACGGTCGACACCGACAACAATGATAAACATGCCGAGGCCGCTGTGTCTCCGGGCGCCTTGATGTCGCCCCCCGACATTCTCGTCTTGGCCGCCGACGTGGAGAAGGAATCTCAAAAGGTGAGATCGCTCTATGCTGTTGGCGATGGCCCCCATGGCGAGCCTGGTTCAAGACGCTCGTACTGCGAGCGCCTCGAACCGACTCCCGAGGCGCCGTCGGAGAATGACGATGACCCGTATGGTTTCCTTATTGTCCCGTGTCGCCGCCTCGAACCGTGTTTAATGCTGACATCCCCTGCCTTCTAGCGCTCCCGCAAGTCTGGCTCCCGCTCCGGTTGCTCTCGACTATGGAAGTTCTTCGTCCCTTCACTACGATCTGCCCAAGTCGCAGCATGAATACAATGATGGCCTGGAGGATTGGAACGACCTAGACGGGGCCCGTATTGACCGATATGGCTTCATCACCTTACCCCCACCGCCGCCGAGGGAAGGCACCCCGTCGGACGCCAGGTCGCTCCCAGGCTCGCCTAGGAAAAAGCGCAGCGTCCTCCAGAAACGAGATTTGAGTGGCCTCTCGGTACACTACGGCGGCCGTCGCACACCCACCAGGAAGATGTCTGCCCGGTCCCTGAACACGCAGGCATCCGAGATGTCTGTGTCGCCGTCGCTTCGGTCGTCCAGATCCGTGATTCGCCAGGCCAGCAACCTATTGCCGCACAACCGTGATCGGCGATGGATGGATGAGGCGGGAGACATGCTCAACACGTCTCTCAGCCTGCAAGATATTGTGGATGAAGTCAAGGCGGAAAGAATTAACGAAGTAATGAAGAAGAAGGAGGTGGAGAGGTCTGAAAAGTGGAGGAGGATGGCCAAGAGCGTCCATAGGGACGGCGAGGGCCAAGGCATGGGCTTTGAGTTCGACGTTCAGAACCCGAAGCTCATCGAGAGGACATGGAAAGGCATACCCGACCGATGGCGGGGAGCTGCTTGGTGGTCATTTCTTGCCACGAGTGCCAAAGACCACAACGATTCTGCAACAGAGGAGGAGATCATCATCGACTTTCACAAACTTCAGCTACGAAGCTCACCAGACGATGTCCAAATCGACCTGGATGTTCCCCGAACTATCAGTCGACATATCATGTTCCGCCGACGGTATCGTGGAGGCCAGCGTCTCATGTTTCGCGTCCTCCACGCCATCTCCATCTATTTCCCGGAGACGGGCTATGTCCAGGGAATGGCATCGTTGGTAGCCACGCTCCTGTGCTACTTTGACGAGGAGAAATGCTTTGTCATGGTCGTACGTTTATGGCAGCTACGTGGGCTTGCTCGACTCTACCGGCCGGGTTTCGAGGAGCTCATGGCTGCCATGAAGGACTTTAGCGACAACTGGCTCAACAAGGAAGTCGCCAAAAAGCTAGTACGTGAAACTATCGTCCACGATGCCTTTGAGATAAAATATACTGACATATTCACAGGACGAGCTGTGTATCGACACCACTGCGTACGGAACCCGATGGTACCTCACGCTATTTAACCTGTCGATTCCGTTCGCGGCTCAACTACGAGTATGGGACGTGTTCCTGCTACTCGGGAACAACCCCTCTGCTACTACTAGTGACTCCGCGTTAGAGCCATCGAAATCAGAAGCTACAGAACCTCCGAAGACGGGCGAGTACGATGTCCTGCACGCAACGAGTGCGGCGCTCGCCCAGGCATTGCGCGAGGTGCTCCTGGACTCGGACTTTGAAAATGCCATGAAGGCGTTGACATCGTCGATCCCAATACAAGATGAAGATCTCCTGTTGAAAGTGATGAAGGCAGAGTGGAAGACGCACCACGGCAAGAAGAAGGCCTAGCAGGCTTTTCTGGCATCTACTACACCCTGACGGGCAACGATTTTTCTTTGTCAATTTCCTTTGTACGCGCGTATGAAGCAGCTTCACGAAAAGTGAGCCTCCGAAGTACTACTTTGTTATCTTTTGCGAACCACTCGATACCCCCATATCCAATGCCCCGATACCCCTTTCCCCTATCCTCAAGCTGCGGCCCCTGAGGAACCACTTGCCTATACAGGCGCTTTTCCCTTTGTAACTGGGCAAACATCGCGTCACGGATGCGAGACTGAAGAGTGACGGAGTTGTCTTTTTTTGTTGGGTCGTCATCATTTGGGGCCATGGAACCTAATTCTATATACCCCCTCCTGGCACGATGGTTTTAATTTGTTACCCCCGTTTTCATTGGGCTTTCTGGGTTTTGCGAGATGGGATGGGATGATGCGACGGATTAGCGCATAGTGTACAGTCCGCGGATCAATGTACAATGAGATGGAGTCGGTGATTGTTGCAACATAACGGCGATCGATTCTGATGGCGAAGTCGAAATACCAAGGGTGTACTGTCAAGAGTTGAGAGCAGGCCGACTTGGCCTGGAGTACATACATAGTACATAAAGCATAGCCTCACCCTATTTACATGCCTGCCTACCTACCTACCTTTTACCTTGTTCTCTAATTACGAGCCACTTACTGGCTTGCCGTACCATGAAAGGTATAATGTATTGTAGGGGGTACAGTATAGATTGAATCACGTGTTAATCGCCGTTGCTCAGCTTGGAAAAATCGCTATCATGCACCATGCGTGAACGTAGGCCGAATGTCGGGTTGATTCGGGAACTGTTGAGAAAGCCAACAAAGAGGCTGGAGTAGCATCGTTTCAAGAATGGCTTGAAGATGCGACGCGGGGAATGGCTCCATCGAAAATCGCGTCCAGCCGGGGGAGAAAAAACCCCCTCATACTATGTATGTTCGGCATTTGTTGAAGGGCCAGGGATCCTCCAGACCGAGGTGTCAGTGGGCTCGCGGGGAGGCCGGATGGGCGTTTTGGTTTGGGTGTACTACTGCCATTTTCGGCTCCTGGCCGGAGCCGCATCGTATGGCCCCATCCTTTTGGCCCCGGCCTCCGGAGGCCCGCTTTGCCGACCGGGGCCGGACGACCCGGGGAGCATGCGAGGAAGGAATGGAAAGGTGAGAGGGTTTTTTTTTTTTTGAAAAAAAAAAAAAGTCTCTGGCCACCAAGGGTCTTGTGGCGTGATGAGGGGCTTGACGACTGGTTGCTGGGCGCATGTGGTCCTGGGATGTTTTTCTTTCACTTTTTTACTTTTTCTTTTTTTTTCTTGGCCTTGTTCTTGTTATCTGTGGTGGCTTTGCCTATTTGAGACGACCCGAGTCGAGAGAGGTCTTCCGGAATGTGTGTGGGGCGGAAGGGCAGGAGAAGCAGGAGGAGGAGGAGAAGTAACTAATAGGAGGAGAGAGGGAACAGGAGAGGAGGGGAAAGAAGACAAGAGGAAGAGGCGCACGCAGACAAAGGGAAAAACAAAAACAAGGCAGGGCTTGAATGGGGCTGGTGCTGTGTGGTCGGTCGGTTGCTGATTCTGACGCGCTGCGTCTGCATCTGCGTCTGCACATGCGTCTCGCGTATGCGATGCGACGGCTTGGCGATGGGCGTGATATAATAAAACCAAAATAAGAACTGATTTGTGCTCTGCTTTTTTGTTTTTTTTTCCTTCCTTTTTTTTCTCGTTTTTGTGGCGGACACACACGCACACCCCCCGGTTTCGGGGCGTGGACCTGTTTGGGACGCGGATGGGGGGGGGGAATGGCATCTGGGTTCGGGTGGGATGGGATCCGACGGAGAGCTGAAACTACCTTACCTTACCTTACCTGCGCATACACATTACATGTAACGGGCATGGATGGGGTTGGCCATGTTCCATGCGGCCGGAATTACTTGCGAGCATGAGTTGGAATTGGACGTTGTACGAGGTTGAATGCCGGCTTGATGAATACAGGAGTTCATCCCTCCCACTTACATGCTTTCCCCAGTCTACCTTGTCGATACATGTCATACGTCGACTTGACGACTACCTACCAACGTGCCTACATATCTACATATCAGAACATGTCCTCCCTTTCCGGCATCTCCAAACCTCGCTGCATCTGGCTCATGTACGTGCGGTAGCATTGTGGTGGCCTGTGGGCGCCGC
>JAZAVK010000180.1:0-74316 GCA_037954305.1 Neonectria magnoliae
GATAGCTTAGATAGCCTAAACCCTAGTAAATTAGTAATAAAAGTATAAGGGAATTAATAATAACTTACTATAAGGTTAAGGTACTTAGCCTTAATCTTAGGGAAAAAAAAAAAAAAGGTGCCTGCGTATTACGTAGCAATGATGGGCGACGAACTGTAAAAAGTGCCGTGGCACCACCCCCAGTACAGTTCAATTGCGATATGGGTACGTAACTTACGTTTGGGGGGGAATGCGAACCGAAAAGCTGACCGGATTGGGAATGGGAGAGAACAAAAAGCAAAGCTTCTGGAGCGACGCCAGAAAGAAAAGAAACCGAGAGAGAGGCCAATCCACAGGGCAAATCGGGCCACCAATGCAAGATGACAGTGACAGGTCGTGTACTTGCTGCAGGCTGCTCATCCCCGGGCGACCGTCTGTCCTGATCCCTGACCCGGCCGTTTTTCTGGAGACTTTTTTGGAAGTGGATGGGGGATGAAGCAGCCTTTGCCCGGTTGCATCCTCAATTTCTGCTACGGAGCAAAGGATTGCGTCCCATTCAGGGCATGGTTCAGGGGATAGAGGGCATCGGGGGGGGAGAAGACTTAGGTACATCCACAGGACAGTGAGGTACCTATCTGTAGGGGGGGCGTGTTTAGCGGATGTTCCCTCACTGTGCGATGGACTGGACGCGCGATGGGCGGGCTAATGCAGGCGGGTACCCGGGTCCGGAGCGCTGGGACTCGGGAACGGGGCCCGCAGGGAAATGAGTGGGGAAAGCGGAATCAGGTCGGGGCTCGGGTACCTTGCATGCCTATGCGGCCTTGCTGTAACGGGACGAGTACGTACTCTGCTAAGTTGACTGGACGTAGGTAGGTGCGGCAGGTACATACATGCCGCGCAGTAGTCCGTATACTTGCCTGAATACTGCACGCGTACCTTGGTCGTATCGTCAATGCGCCGTTCGTCACAGCGGGATGCGCAAGGGCAAGGGAGCCTTGTGCGTGTGTGTCTGGGTGGGAACAAATTCAATCCCCATGTCACACAGGAAGAAAGGAAAAGGAAACGGAAAAGAAAGAAAAAAGAAGGGGCGGAAATCTGCCGGAGCCTGCAAAAGCAGGGGCCAAGGGTCAAGGGGTCCGGGGGGAAGGGTGGGTAGAGAGAGACTAGAGAGACTAGAGAGACTAGAGAGCAAAGGAAGGAACTTATTCTCTTCCCCGGCGACATGGGAAACGTGGCTTTCTCGGGAGGGGGCAAGGGGGGCGTGGACAGAAAAGACTGCTACGTACAAGAGGGGGGGGGAGGCAGGCGAGATGGTAGGCGAGATTGAGTTGGGGTTTTGGGCTTGTCTCGTCGGTTTGGAAAGGGCCCGAAGAATTGGAAACGCGAGATCTCCCATCGCGGAAGAGCCAGCTATGCGCCAGGGATTCCAGCTGTAGCCGGTGGCTGGCTGATGGCTTCCTCAGTGGCCAAATATTCGTACTATCTAGTGACGCCCGGCCATGGCGGATGGGCTATCCAAGATAGAGGAGGAGGAGGATGAGGATGAGGATGAGGATTCATCTATTGGACTGACTATAGGCCTCTAGTAATATCATTGATCAGCCTGGCCGTCTCGAGTCATTCCTGAGCGCCCAACAACTATTATGCGTTGTCACGACCCAACGAGACCTCGCTTTGACGGACAACGGATAGACTCACAGACGGGATTGATAGATGCGCTGGCTTGGTGGGTACCCAGTCACCCAGCAACTCGGGTCACTGCTCCCCTCCCCGGCCTTAAGCCTCGCGGGAAACGCCAGGGTTTCGATGCCGTCGACAAGCATCCGTCCCTCCGCGTCGGTAACTCAACCCACCTGATGCCGCGGCTGCGTCCTCGCTCTCTAGCTCAACCGCGTCTTTTTCCCACGCGAGAAGGGGGCGAACAGGCACAGCACACTTCCTGGGGGATATAGTACGCGGAGACACGGTCGGTCGGTTGGTTGGTTCGTCTAGGCGCTCGACGATCATCCGCCCGCCGTCGTCGCCGAGACATGATGAGACGACCGGCCAACCGACGGCGTTGTTTGCCACCAGAGGGCCTGTGTGCAAGAACAGACGGTGGGCTTCTTTGCTCTGATGTCATCGGGCCTTTGGGCAGTTACACCGGAATAGGAGCACGAATACGTCCTCTTTTCTCAGACCCATCATCTCGCGACCGGCAAAGCGACGAACACCCCCTCTTTCCGCAACCACCAAAACCAAACTAACCTGCCAGGGACCACCGACCCAGGGTGAAGGCCGAAAAAGAAAACGTCAAAAGTAACAGGTCATAGCTCATGGAGACAAGGGGGCAGGCGAGAGAAGAAAACCTTTTAAGCAAAAAAAAAAAAACCCCCACAGAACCATGCCCATGGGTTCTTTTTTCTTCCAGACGTTCCAGACGTTCCAGGAACCCCCGTCTGTCGAAGGTTAGGCGAGCTCATCATGGCCGAGTACGAACAACACCCCGAACAGTCGCCTGCCGTCTCCTCGGCGCTCGCTTCAGCCCAGGCATATGGAGACGACGATACAGGCAGGGCTTGTCGTGGCAAGCCCCGTGCCCTGCCACCGCTGATGCCCCGTTACCACGCTCATGGGACACAGGAGATATCCGTTGCTGGTCCCAGGTCAGGGACCGTGTGTTAGTCCTTGAAGAGGGGGAGGGACCCTTGTTTGCCGTCCCGAGAACCTGGTTGTAGGTTCGTCGCCTCCCAGACCGCCTCTGATGGAACATCGCGTACGGATACATATGCCGAAGCTGGGTGCGGATACATCGAGGGGTACGGCACTGTCGCCGCCTTTCTCTCACGGACTACGGCGGCAGAGACATTAGACGGTCGGTCGAGTTGTGGAAGCGTTGCGGGTTGGTGTTTTGCGCCAGTTGCCGAGACTAAGGCGAAAGCCGAACGGGACCAAGCATAGGGGAGCAAACACGGTCAGATGCCAGGCAAGCGACGCAAGGTATCTGTTGGTTGCTGCAGATCAGGAGTGTTTGCGGTTGGGTTGTTTGCACCTTGTCATGGTTAGACCACATGACTCTACAGTGCCGATGTGGTCTATCGTTCTCTCTCCGATGGATACTCACTCACATCGATGTACACCTAAGGCAACTCATTTCTTGAGCCAAGTTCAGCCCACAACTGTCTATCGTCGGTGAGTCGGAGGTACTTCCCTGAAAGCTATTTCTTTCATATCTAGGACTTTCCTCTACGTGTAAGTGCAGTTACACCCACAGAACCCTTGACCGCACGGCACACCGACATTTGCTCTACGCGGACGGCGATGAACCAGTAGCGGTCAGCTCGGGATAGACATCGCTGTGGACATGTTAGCAAGCAAGCTACTGCAAGGTCTACACAACGGGCAGCGGTACAGGGACATGTCGAAACACGTCAAAGACAGACCTGGGAAGCCAGGAATGTGGGATGCCAAACACAGACAAGCAAACGAAAGAGGGAAATCAACAGCACACTCACGTCCTTCGCTTCAGCGGCATCTCGCTGCGGATCCGTCCCCATAACTCTAGATCAATGTCTGCGAAGCCCAGCTCCTCGACCGCCCCGTCCTCGGCAGTGCCCTCTGGCACACCGCTGGCCTCGAGCACGCCCCGGAGCTGGATGACCACCTCGCCCCAGGGGTTCACCAACATGCTCCGGCCGTAACTCGCCCGCTTCTCGTTGTGCCAACCGACTTGGGCCGACGCGACCACCCAGCTCTGCGTCTCGATGGCCCTCGCGCGCAGCAGCGTCTCCCAATGCGCCACGCCCGTCCTCAGCGTGAAGGCACTCGGGTACGTGATGATCTGCGCCGGCCGGTCCGCCCAGGCGCTGCCGGGGCCGGGTTGGGCCAGCGCAAGTGCCGCCTCCGGGAAGCGCAGGTCGAAGCAGATGAGGCTGCCGACACGACCGACAGGCGAGTCGAAGGGCGCAGTCAGTAACGGGCCCGGCTGGACCGTGGCACTCTCCTTGAGAGCCCCATAGTCGAAGACATGGAGCTTGTCGTACGTTGCTGCCTCCTGGATGACGCCCTCGGCGGTGATGTACAGGTTCCGGTTCAACAGCTTCCCTTCCGCGGCAGGCCGGTGGTGAATACCCACGTGTACGGCGATACCGTGCGTGCGGGCAGCGTCTTTGATTCCTTTGACGAAGGGAGACGTCGACTGTGGCTGCGCAAGCTCAAGCGACGCCTGGGCGTTGAGAGCGATGTAGTCGGAGGCTTCAGGCAAGAAGAGAATCTAGGGAATGTTGTGAGTTTACTTCGTACCGTGCGAACAATGGCCATGGACGCAGAGAGAAAGGCATCGCCAGTGCGGGCGGGACGACCGAGACAGAGAAGTATTGTGTCTGAGGTAAAGAGACCGAGATTATCAGATTGCAAGGCAGAGGCGCAGAAGGAGGGAGTGTGAGGCCTCATCTAGTGACATCCAGTTTCGCAGAGGCCATTAATTGCCGGTGAACGTCTGTCTCACGGGAGTATTCACCGCGTCTCGACCCCAGACAGCCCACCTCCTCTGCCTCCCCTCACTTGAGGCGGTGGTGTTCTCTACCAATGGCCACCGTCTCTTTTGTTGAGCTTCTCCTGTCGGCTGGCACTTGTCCGTCAACGACGTAAATCCATTTGTCTCGCGCTTTGTCTCTCTGCGAGGGGAGAGACAGACTGATAGACTCCCAACTCGAACACAGACACATCACATATGATCAATCGTACGTACGCACCTTTGCCCCTCCCGCCGCCGCCCTCCCTATCAGTCTAACACATTGATCCAGATTTCCCTTGATCGATGACGTGGCGCAGATCTGGCCGAGAGCCTGTCTCACATCCCCACATTCGTGTCAGCCAAACACTGAGTTGCTTCCTGATCAAGGGACTCTCTTCTCGCCTCAGTCCGAAAGAAGGGCGGAGTGTTTTGCGTACTTACCGCTATCGCCATGGTGATACCGCGTTACTCCTAGTTGGATATGGCGCGATGGGACTTTTCGGCGGGTATGAGATCTGGATCTGACGCCCTTGATAAGTAAGCTGTTGGTCTTTATCTCGAATTGCTGCTTGGCGAGGAACACGGACTAGTGATTACCTGTATCAAACGATGTGCTCGTGCGTTCCCTTGCGGCTGTGACTCGTTGCTGTGTGGGCTTCGAATCGAAGACTGTAACGTGAGTCAGTATAGGACAGTAAGGTAGTGTCTTTGCCGTTGAGGTTGACAAGGGAGGGGAAGTATGCCACCATAGTCCCACTTTTTGACGCCAATATCGTGAAGGTCATCTTCTTGCCTTAGGTAACTGCCTACCTAGGTATCTAACTAATGCAACGTCCACCGCTATCGCCAACTCTCCGCGAAACTCGTCACTCACTCGCGTCGTCGCGCGAAGAGCCGAGCCCCACGCCCAAGGAATGCTCTGGTTACCAAAGGGAATGCTTCGCACCCAGACCACACTCTTGAACTGTTTTTCTTCTCTGTTGCGGCTTTTCCCTAGTTTGCCTCTTTGCCCTTGGGCCGGGTCTTGGCCGTCCGTCCATTCAGTCTCCTTGCCTCTCAAACTTCAGAAATACTAGATCTACAAGAGCCACTGCGACGCTTCAAACGCAACATGCCTCCGTCCCCGTTCAGTTAAGCTTCCCTGCTCTCCGCATCTCCATCCGGCTTCAGCTTGCTTTTGCATCCCGCAATGCCTTCCTGCCATTCCCTATGCCTTAAGATAACGCCGGGCTAAGTCAAATCTCGCAAAACATACACGGCGCAGGGTATCTCCCCTCTTTCTTAGCCCTAATGCCGCCCGTTTCCCTGTTTCCCCATTTCCCGTTGCCCATCTTCCATTACTCGCCATTCCACCCTTGTTTTATCTGGGGTTTGATGCGTCCAGGTGTATGTATGCTCGCTGCAGTGCTCGATGCTCCCTGCCGTCACGCTCCAGCGCCGTCACCCAGTCTCGCAACTGTATGTTCCTGCCCTTCTCCTTATCTTCTCTCCATGTGCCGAGCCGGTTTCGGCCCTCCGTCGTCATGGCCATGCTTGCGGGACCCGCAGGCGCCCCCGGGCCTCCGGCTCCTTTGCCGGGGCCGGGTGTGTTCCTACTCGGTGTGCTGGCACCGCTGCCCCCACGGCCCACGTTCATCCAATCGTATGTTTTGCCTGTCTTCTTTTTGCCGAAGAGACCGCCCTTACCTCCCAACCCGGCGAACATGCTACTCGTCATATTCTGGTTGGCGTGGCTGTTGGCCTCGGCCGCCTTCATTGCCTGGTTCTTCTTCATCTCCTTCTTGGTCAAAGCCTTCTCCGGCTCTGGCGCAACAGAACCTGGTGTGCCGGGTGCCACACTACCGGCACGCGAGGTTGATGTTCCTGAATCCGGGATGCCATTTTTGCGACGCTCGCGCTTTCGTAATCGTGCCTCTTCCCACTCACGTTCTTGTCGTGCCAACTCGCGCATTGTAGTCATCATGTAGGACGCGATCCTTGGCAATTTGACAGGGGTTGGACCGTTTGGTAGATCCGCTGCCTCAACGGAACCTGTGAAATGTGAGTAAGCCTAAGAAAAAAACCTGTGATTCTCGATTACACTCACGCTTTAATGGGTTCGTGCCATCCCCGCCGCCACCCTCTGCCTCCGCCCCGTCCTTAGTACCCTCGTCAATCTCGAGAGGCTCCACGTTCATCGGCGCCGCGGCAGGAATCCACTCCTCGGGAACATCGCCATGTGACGTCTTCTGGCGGTTCGTCGCGATGACGCTGGCATCTTCCACCAGCTCACGCAGCCGCTGCTTTGTCCCAATCGACATCAAGGCAAGTTGGTCAACCAGGTAGGCGTCTTGGGGAATGTAAGAACCCGTAGTGTGAACCATGGTTGCGTCTGGGCCAGGCGTAACCTTGACGGTCACCCGCGGCTGGGGAAATTGCTCAGGAAGCCTCATTTTCCCCATTGACTGGCCGTTATTCTTGAGATCAAGATTGAGACTGAGATGATGCTCCCGAGCAATCTTATCCGCGCGACGATGCAGCATGGCCACCAGTAGAAACGGGTCCCCTATCTCCTGTGTTCTCTGTACCGCTAGTCGCATCGATGACTCTGACCAGGCTCTCTCCGCCTGCTGAGCAGCAAACTGGTCTTGGGATTGATCGGGCGTGGACTGGGCAGGCTGGTTCGCAGGTCCAGCTCCATAGAATGTAGACTTGGGCCCTGGAGCGTGGTGCGCGAACCCAGTTCTTGCCTCGTTTGCATCGAAGTTATTCGAGTACAAGTCGTTCATGTATTGCTCTTCAGCTCGAAGATCGATACCGGTGCCAGCTAGCGAATCGGTGACGTCGTACTCGTAGTCTTTGGTCGGTCGCTCGGCGGGTCGTTGAGGAGGCCCCATGATGCCAGGCCCTTGGACTGGACCACCCACATGGGGCTGCCCAGGAGCCAACGTCGCCGTGGTGTATTGAGGCATGGGAGTTTGCATATGGTGCGGCTGTTGCAAGGGAGGCGTGGAATTCGCTCGCGCGTCCGGGAGGTTCAAACCGGGCGTTGTGTGCCCGTTCGTGTACGGCGTAGAATACGCTCCCGGCATGGCCGGGCTGTGTGCGTAGGCAGGCGATCCTGCTGCAGCTGGAGGCGTCCCTGTAGCCACGGGACTCGCGGTGTACGGTGAGGTAGCGTATGGCGACTCAGGCTGCGACGGAGGTCCATCGGTACGGATTCGTTTGTTGGGAGGGAGCGCAAAGCTCGACTGTGACGCGGCCGGCGAGGGCGAGTGCTGCGGGGGCGAGAACGCGCGTGGCGGCATCTGCGCCTGCGGCTGGGGTTGAGCCATGGCGACGGCCTTGAATCAGAGTCCCTCGAGATATGGACGGAAGAGAGGAGGGACCGGAGGCTAGTGAGGGTGAGCTCAGCAGGCAGGGAAGCCTGTCACGTCAGTCGCGGCACCTCCCATCCGACGCGCTCAATCTGGGCGGTCCTCTTCGGGGAGATGGTGGTGCGTTCCGCGCGAGAACACTTCGACAGACGATGGCAGAAATGTTGCGCCGCGAGATGGAGGCACTGGAGATCGTCGCGTATTGAGATGGTGATTCTCTGCCTCGAGCGTGAAGGAGAGAGCTTCAACTCCCAAACGAGAAGTCGCGTAGTTTTAAAGTCACGTGAGTTGAGCCGCCTCTCTCCTTACAAGGCACCAACCACGCCGAGAATTAGCCGCTCTCAATGCGTTCACCTTTTTGACCCCCCGGCGCAGCTACCTGCCAACAAAGATTCATTGTGCGAGCGCAAACATCCTCTCCTTGTTTGCACGTTGTGTTTCGCTTTGCGTAAAGTCCCGGTTGCTTTTGCGCGCGGTGCAAACGACGTCTGAACTGATACCTCAGGGATTCAGTCCTCGACTGATGTGACTGGTAGGCTAACACTAGGTCTCCACGACTATGGCGTCCAAGCGAAAGGCGGCTGCGATGAATGCGGCGGTCACGGAGGAGCCCGTAGATCCTTCCGATGAGCTCATGTTCCTCTGCCTGGGAGGTGGAAACGAAGTCGGTCGGTCATGTCACATCATCCAGTACAAGGGGAAGACGGTCATGGTAAGCGATCGAAATGTGTGCGAGCTCCTGCGACGAACCAGTCTAATCGCCAATCCTACCAGCTCGATGCTGGTCAACATCCCGCCTACGATGGGCTCGCTGCGCTCCCGTTCTACGACGACTTTGATCTCAGTACTGTCGATGTGCTCCTTATCAGCCAGTAAGCGCACCCTCCTCCCTCCCCCTTCGACGATACAGGCTGGACATGGCGTTGGACAACAATGGTGATCTTGTGATGGGACGGACAGTGCTGTCCCTGTTCAGAGTCATTGCTCGTGTGATATTTTCCATCCCGTATGCCAGATGAATACAATACAGTCTTCCCCCGTTTACCGACGTTTCTGTTTATCGCCTTGTGATACCGTCCTGTCCTTGAAACCCACTGTCCAGCCTCCAGCAATGCACATCCCTTCAGAGAAGTAAGGCTAACCAGCAATAGTTTCCACGTCGACCATGCGGCTTCATTGCCCTATGTGCTGGCAAAGACTAACTTTCGGGGTCGTGTCTTCATGACGCATCCTACCAAGGCCATCTACAAGTGGCTTATTCAAGACAGCGTGAGGGTCGGCAACACGTCCTCCAACCCAACATCACAGCCAGTATACACGGAGCAAGACCATCTCAACACCTTCCCCCAGATCGAAGCAATCGACTACCATACCACGCATACTATCTCCTCTATTCGAATTACCCCCTACCCCGCCGGCCATGTGCTCGGAGCCGCCATGTTCTTGATCGAGATTGCCGGCCTCAACATCTTCTTCACGGGCGACTACTCTCGAGAGCAGGATCGACATCTTGTTTCCGCTGAGGTCCCTAAAGGTGTCAAGATCGATGTTCTTATCACGGAGTCGACCTACGGTATTGCTTCTCACGTTCCTCGTCTCGAGAGAGAACAAGCTCTTATGAAATCTATAACCTCAATTCTCAACCGTGGCGGCCGTGTTCTCATGCCTGTGTTCGCACTGGGGCGAGCTCAGGAGCTGCTACTCATCCTCGACGAGTACTGGGGCAAGCACGCCGAGTTTCGGCGATACCCTATATACTACGCCAGTAACCTGGCGCGGAAATGTATGTTGGTTTACCAGACATACGTCGGTGCCATGAACGACAACATTAAGCGCCTCTTCCGAGAGCGCATGGCCGAGGCAGAAGCATCCGGCGACGGAGCCGGCAAGGGCGGTCCCTGGGATTTCAAGTATATCCGATCTCTCAAGAACCTCGACCGTTTCGACGATGTGGGCGGTTGTGTCATGCTCGCCAGCCCGGGTATGCTCCAGAACGGTGTCAGCCGAGAGCTGCTGGAGCGATGGGCACCCAGCGAGAAGAACGGCGTTATCATCACGGGTTATAGCGTCGAGGGAACCATGGCGAAGCAAATCATGCAGGAGCCAGACCAGATCCAAGCCGTCATGTCTCGCAGCATGGCCGGTGCCCGACGAGCGCCTGGTGGTGACGGCGAGAAGGTCCTTCTTCCGCGTCGATGCAGCGTCGCAGAGTATTCGTTTGCTGCTCACGTTGATGGCGTCGAGAACCGCGAGTTCATTGAGGAGGTAGCCGCACCAGTTGTGGTACGTCACCCAAGTTCTTGTTTGCGCTTCCTGTGCCCCTTCCTTAGCTGACCTCCCCTCTAGATTCTTGTCCACGGCGAGCAACACAACATGATGCGGCTCAAGTCCAAACTTCTCTCCCTCAACGCCGGCAAAACCGCAAAGGTCAAGGTCTTCTCGCCACGCAACTGCGAAGAGCTCCGCATCCCCTTCAAGGCCGACAAGACGGCAAAGGTCGTCGGCAAGCTCGCCTCCATCCAACCGCCCCAGGGAACCGACACAGACCTGGCGGCATCGGCCTCGCTCGTCACCGGTGTGCTCGTTCAGAACGACTTCAAGCTATCCCTCATGGCGCCCGAGGACCTCCGCGAGTATGCGGGCCTCAACACCACTACCATCACCTGCAAGCAGCGGCTGACACTCAGCGCCGCGGGCGTCGACCTCGTTCGCTGGGCGCTCGAGGGTACTTTCGGCACCATCGAGAAGCTGCCTGAGATGCGCCATGGCAAAAACGGCCTGACCAACGGAGAAGATATCGAGGTGGATGGCGTAGACACCAAGCCCGAGGAAGCTGACGAAGAGGTCGCCAGCCTCGTCGCGGCATACCTAGTCATGGGCTGCGTGGCCGTTCGATACCGCACCAACGGCGAAGTCGAACTCGAGTGGGAGGGCAACATGCTCAACGACGGCATCGCCGACTCCATCATGGCCGTGCTCTTCTCCGTCGAGAGCTCCCCGGCCGCAGTGAAGCGTTCTTCCGCCAAGCACCCGCACACCCACGAGCTGCCGGCCAAGAACCCGCACCGCACCCCGAGCCCCGAGGAGCGACTGGAGCGCCTGCTGTGGTTCCTCGAGGCTCAGTTCGGTCAGGACAACGTCGCTCCCGTCGCAACGCCCAAGCTGCCCCCGCTGGCCAAGGACGAAGAGGCCAAGGCCAAGGAGGAGCCTGAAGACGAAGACGCCATGAAGATCGAGGACGATGATGCGAACGCGGAGCTGGAAGAACGCCAACGCAAGGAGATTGAGCGCCTGCATAAGGTCGGCATTCCTGTCCCCGGCGTATCTATCAAGGTGGATAGGATGGCTGCAACGGTGTGGCTGGAGGACCTTGAGGTGGAGTGTACCAACAAGATCTTTGCCGACCGAGTGAGGGCGGTGGTCGAGCGAGCAGTCGAGGTGACCGCTCCTCTTTGGGGCTGAATATGTTGAAAGCAAGACACACAAAACACCATGATGTCGTCTAGTTAGTTTCTGTACTTGGTAGATTAAACACCGGGACAATGGACGTTGGCACAAGCACGTAATTCTAAGGTTGCGTTGTGTTACCTATCATACAACAAAAGGACTGCAAAGTCTACTGTAACAGCTAATTATTCTCCCGTTAACCCGATCAAATACACCTACACTCATCCCAAGTAGTCCTTCAACTCGTCTGACTCTTCCAGCAGCGTGCTGAACGAGAAAGGCGTAAATGGCCAGCCAGCAAACTCGGCAAACTTGGAGAACGACTCAACCCACGCCAATCTGAGCGAATGCAACATGGCACTGGTACCCTCCATGCAAACCAAAATTGCAATTGCTGCGAGTGAAGTTAGATATTGTAGTGTGATACCGTGAAGGAGAGATGGACTTACTCAGGAAGAACCACATGTAGAAGCAGACCACGATCATAATGACACCGATAATACCAGGGGTCACGAGAGCTGGTCCCATAGTCATGCTCCAGAGCACAACACTCAGCTGCTGATGAGCCAGGGACAAGGCCCAAAGTCGGAGATATGAAGCGGTGTGAGAAACACAATTGAGACAGAACTCTGCAGTCTTGTTAGTTCCGATGGAATCACGTGCGTCCCCACTGTAGACTTACCAATGGTGTGAATGACCTGATGAATCATGACCTCGCTGAATTCAAACTCCTCATGATCTTCGTCGATGTTTTGGGAGATCATAGCAACGCCTTCGCCATCCTCGTCAAAGCTCTGGCCATGACCGTTGCCATTGCCATTGCCCTGACCCTCATCGTCATCGCCATCCAGGGCACTAACGCGGGAGTTTTCACCTATGCTACGGTAGCCCTTGGCACGTGCCTGGTTGTTCTCCCATCTGAGATAGAAGGGTTTGAGGAAGAGAAGGATGGGGACCTGGGCGACCGCCAAGAGCAGGAGAATGACCTGAACAGTTGCCTGGCCAGGATACAGCTGCTCATCGAGGGTGCCAGGCTGCAAGAACATGTAAATCAACATGTTCAGCAGACCTGGGGGCTGGCGACCAGTTCCAAGCCAATCCACAGACCACTTGTAGATGATGCAAAGAACAAGGTAACCGAAGATGGACTGGAAGAAGATCATGCCAGGGATAAAGTTACCCCAGATGTCAATGGGCTTCCTGAAGTGGCGAGCGTTGATGTACGAGAAGCAGAGGGAGTAGGTCATATGAGCCCAGCCGAGAATGATACTCATCTTCATCTTGTAACTGTTGCTGAAGAGCAGATCGTTCTCAGTGCCGTGCCAAGCGAAATCCAGACCGAACGGGTAGCGGTAACCCTCATCGTTCAGAGTGGCTGTGACACTAGTTCCGTTGGTCCAACCGTCAGGCTTCTTGTACTCCCAAGCGCTGGGGAACAGAGTCATCGACTTGGAGAAGACATCGTTGTAGATGAGACCAGTAAAGAGAGAAAAGACAGCCATGGTGAGAGCAATGTACCGTCCATAGAACATCATGGCGAATAGTTCAAAGGTGACCTTCTTCAACGATTTCTCCCAATAAATCATTGCGCTAGCAGCGGAAACCATAATAATAGCGTGGCCAAAATCACCGAACATGACGGCGAACAAGAAAGGGAAGGTGACGAAGACGGGAATCGCCGGGTTAACCTCCTGGTACGTGGCGGTACCGTATGCGTTGACAATGGTCTGGAAGCCCTCGGTGAATTTGTTGGTCTTCAGGTACGTGGGAGGCGTCTTGTTCGTCTGGATCTTGTTGATGATGGAAGGAACTGAGAGGCCGGCTCGGTTGGTCACATCCTGAAGTGTCGTCCTGATCAGAGGCAGGTCATTGGTAGGACACCAAGCTTCGGCAATGAGAGTGCGACGGGCACTGTCATAGGAGAAGAGGTTGAGCGTGCTGAAGACAGCCTTCTCCTTGGCGACGAGCACCATCCAGGCAGACAGGGACTGCGAGATCTGGTTAAGCTCCGCCTGCAGGGTCGCCTGGGTGTTGTGGAGCACGTTTTGGACATCCTTAAGTCTGTTGTTGACCTCGTGGATCTGGTCACGGCGGAGATCACTGTTCTCATCGACGTTGTAGACCTCGGCACCCATGGACTCGGAGATCTTGCGGATCTTGGCGAGAATCTCCTTGCCGTGGGCGAAGATGACGAAGACGTTCTTGTTGACGGCCTCGTTGTTGGATGGATCAATCAACGGCTCGGGGATCTCGGACTGGTTCATGTACAAGTTGCCACGAAGAGTACGCCAGAGGATGCGCTCAAAGGCACCGACCCTGTCCCTACCGATGACACCAGCGACGAAACCAATGTTCATGCCTGAGAAGGATCGCTCCACATCGGCAGCTCCTTGGTGCTGCTCGATGTCCGAGAGCAAGGGAGCGTCATCATCTTCGGTCGAAGCTCGAATTTCCTCAACGTTTCCGTGGGCGCGGTCGAAGAAGCTGCCGGCCTCACGCAAGACCCAGCGCCACTCCGTCAAGTCACCCTCGCGCTTCTTCAGGGTCTCGTAGCTCTCGTTCAAGGCGGAGATTCGCTGCTCGAGCTTCTGGCTGCGCTCGGAAAGCTCGTCGATTTCGGAAGTGGAAGGCGATGCGAGTCTCTCGACATCGAGATCGAGCTTTCGGAGTGGGATGCCAATCTTCTCCATCTGGCCATAGAAGTATCCTATGTAATGGTTAGTTAGGGTTTTGGTGGTTGCCTGCAGGGTGACGTACGCAGCTGTCGCTCAACATTGTCGAGGCGTCGGATCTCCTGTGTAAAGGTGCGCTGGAAAGCGGTGACGTTCTCGTTTAGCTGGATGAAGCAGATACGCGTTAGCTGGTATATTCCTGGAGCAGTTTGATGATGGCGAAGCTTACGTCTCGGAACTGGCAGAGGCCAAGCTCTCCCAGGGCCGTAACGACCTCGCGACCAATTTCATTGGAGACATAGAGCTGCACCATGCTCATGTCCGCTGAGCGGAACGGGGTGTCGGGTTTGGGTGCCATGGTGATGCAGTCTGAAGCACCAAGACTCGAATCGACGTTATGTTGGAGCTTGTCAAGGAGCAAGGCACGTTCATCGCGGTTACGTCGCAATAGGCCTGGCACGTCGGAGAGAGATTGTTCCGAAACATTCAGTCACGTGTGACCCACTTCCTCCTGAAAATATGTGGGGCACTGCCACAGTCGCAACGCCACACTACGTAATTTCCAGGCAGCTTGCTATTTGGCTAGCACCAGTAAGAAGCAGTGGTCACCAAAGTGGGAATGAGCATTGCGCCGACCTCTTAGATGAAGTGCAATCATACAGCATTTCGCAGGCAGGTCGTTGGTCAGATATGAATGATCGGTCACTTTCTTGACAAATCGTCTAGGGCTATGTTATGATAACGACCACCAAGTTGAAATGAACAGTATTCGTCGGATGCCTTCACGATCACGATAGGGGATTGCAATGTTCCTCGACAGTTATCTAGTTTGTCATATTCATTATTGAGTATATACACAGGCTTTTTTTCTTCCGTCATTTTCATATGCCAAAACGCTTTCTGAACCAAATGGCTTTTTCGCTAAGTATTCTTCAAACGCTATGCGCCCCCCTAGGATATGTAAGTGACCTCCATGTAACCGACCAACCAAAGGGGAAAGCAAAACCAAGCCTAGATAACTCCGTAATGAAAATGAGTAGAGATCAAACGCATGCTGCTTATCGTTCATCGTCGTATGCGGCTCGGGTTTAGAGTCGTCGTCCGAACATAAAAGTTCCGTACATGCCTCCGACGTCGGCCTCCGCTACCGGGATCTTCCTCATGCCCCAGCTCTCAGCACCCATCTTCCACCACCGAGCGCCGTTGTCCCGAGTAGTTCCGTCCGAGTTCATGCGGACAAGCCAGTAACGACTACCAAACTCCTTGGCGGTCCATCCCACGCGCTCTAGGTTCTTCCTCGCCTTGGCGGCTCGCTCGTATGCTCGCTCCTCGAGCTCGATAACGTGCAACGGGGCGGAGGCGGGGCTCAACAGTGCATTAGCACTTCCGATGATAGTGTCAATATCGGAGATGTCGAGATAACGAAGGTTGTGGGGGATCCATTGCTGATCCTGGTACAGGAGTCGGTGAATATCGCCGAGTTCAAGGCCGCGGCCGATGGCGAGCTCCTCCAGTTGCTGGACAAGAGGGGTGAGGAGAGGAATCTGAGAGGGATCCATCCTGCTGCCCTTCAAGCTAAGGGACCGCAGAGTGGTGGGTAGTCGGGGGAGGATGGCGTCCACGTCCGCCTTGCCTAGCAGGAGATGGCTACTAGCGACGGTTGCAAGACTGAGAACCGCCAGGGTCTGGATGACAGCGGGATGCGTCGTGATGAACTTAACCACGACCTCGGAGGTCAACTCCCGACACTTGGCCAGGTTCAGATGAGTGAGTCTCGCCGTCTCAGGAATGCTCTGCAGCGCAAGGTCGGTGACCCTTGTTCCAGCCAGATCAAGATGAGTGACTCTGTCGAGGCGGGGTAGAATAGTCTCAAAGACAGACGCAGGCAAGTTCAAGCACTTGTGGAAAGACACGCGGGTTAGCGTGAGAGTCTCCGGGAAGGGAGTCTGCATCAAGGTCTGGAACGAATTCTTGAAGTAGGGCGATGCGCAACCGCAGAAGTCAACGGCCTGGAGGCGAGGCATGTCAAAGAAGAGCTTCTTCAACACATCGGGGCCAAGATCCTCATCGATGTACTCTTGGGCGAGGAACTCCTGAAGGTATGGGGTCAGCTCCAAACACTTCAGCAGGGTCTCGGAGGTCAGGTTTCGAGTCTGCGCCCGCTCACTGGCGGTCGAGAAGATGGTGGAGGGGTTGAAGTGGCTAAAGTCCAACCGCCGCACGATGGAGGCAAGGGCTGTGTACTCGGTGATGGTGTTGAGGAACTTGCGAAAGATGCGCGAGTGGGGGATGGTGATATGTCGGTAGAGGGTGTTGAGAGTGGCGGCGTGGATAGAACGCGAGGTCAAAAGAAGGGCCATCAAATCGGCGTTGCGGGTGGTGAGCCCGTTGGGAGGGATCTCAACGACGAGAAGATCGATAATGGCAACTGAGATCAACGAGTCAGCGCGGGGAGCTTGCGACAGGGGTAGACTACAGGGTCCCTGGCTTTAAATAGCGAAGCGTGAACTTACCGAGAACCTCACTCGGGAGACGCTCCATGGGCGACGTTCCGGTCGCATAGTGATTGAGAGGTTTCTTGACGACGGGGGCGGGAGAGCTCCATGTCATGGACAGCTTGTGCAAGTCCTCGCAGCTGCGGCTTTGGGCCTTGCCCTTAATGGGGATCTGCTTCCACCCGCGGAAGTTATCTGCAGGGTACCAAAAGCCATGAAGCCGACTGTGAGGCTGCGTCAGAGGAGCCTGGAAGGATGGCTGGGCAATCTCAGCGGTGGGTGATTCATCGAATACCTCTTCCGTCCCTTGGATATAGGAGGAGATTTTGGAGCGCGTGAAAGTCTGCGCCAGACCGTCGTCGTTCTCTCGCACGGAGGAGAAGGACGAACGGGCCGTCTTGTCACTGCTGCTGTTGGGGGAGCCGGGGCGAGACATTTTTGCCTTGAGAAGAGCAGGAAGGTCAAAGTGAGGCACCTCGTGGTGCGCAGGGCTGAGGGGGACGGCCATGCGAATCTCGAGGAGAGGAAGAAGCGGGCCGACCCTTGGGGAAGGGAAGGAGGGAGGGAGGTAGGTAGGTAGGTAGGTAGGTAGGTAGGAAAGTGCGTGTGGCAAAGAGGAAGAGAGACAAGGCGGGCAGGGCGAGTTTGTTGTGTCTCAGCGAGGATCGCGAGGATTCAAAGAAGTGTGGCGAGCTTTTTGGCAGCGGGTAGGTAGTAGAGGAGTTTCGACGAGGTTGGGTGGGATGGGACGAGGGCTCGGCGTATGTTGTGTTTGTGTTAGCTACTTGCGAGCTAAACGTAACTGTTATGTAAGAGCAAGGGAAGGCCTGGAGGATCAAGGACGGGAAGGACGAAAGATCAGATCAGGTTTATTTTTAAGTTTTAGTCGACGTTGAAAGAGTTTGGGAGTTTGGGAGTTTTGGGGAGAAAAGACGAGGAAACGGTCGAGGACTACCCGGGCGCATCGGGCCCTGGGGCAAGATATAAAGCCAGCGACCGAGCGGCGAGCGACCCGACTCAAGGCTCAAGGCCACCATCGGAGGAGGACTCAGGAGGGCCAAAACAGGGCCAGATGTGCCAGACCGGCCAAGCCAAAGGTCAAAGGGTCGTCGAGCGGCCCGCGATGAGGCGCCACCCTCATTGGCCCATGATGGCGCAGTACCTAATAGTTGGGTAATAGAAATCGGGGACTGGATATCGCGAGCACGTCAGGTGAGCAACACACCACGGGGAAAGGGCAAGGGATGCGAGATGGCTCCATTTGGAGACGAGAATTGGCACCGACCGACTCGGGAGCGCCATGCGGCGGGCAGGCATAGCATGGATGGGCATGGCCCCAGTCCTGGCTAGTGACAATTAGCGATGGAAAAGACGACAAGGCGCGATGCCGGATCGGCCTCGCACCCGACAGCAATGCGCGCCGAAAAAAAGATGCGCTAGAGTCACGTGGCTCACAAATTTCTACACACGGATTCGTCCAGCCCTGGGTGCACGCCGTTGCCGCAGGGCCAGGCTCCATCTAATTAGGCTCCATCTCGCCTCTTCCAAGCGCCGTGCACCCTCCTCGCCGACTCGCCGCCTCGCTCGCCCCCTCAAACCCCTGATGGGGCTCTGCCCAATGCCACCGCCAGTCGTTTACCCCGGATTTCGGATTTCGCAGGGGGACGTCATACCGAAGCAAACCGTCTCGTTTGTTTGTTATCAGCAACAAGCAGTTAACTATGGGGCTTGGGGGTGCCTATCTTTCCTCACCTCGCTGCTCCGAAGACGCAACCCCCGAGACGCATTCTGACTTTTCCATGTCCGCAGCAGAACCTCCGATCATCGCGCTCGCCCTCCGATGACTCCCGTGTGACTCCTGTGCACGTATTACTTACCGCATGACAGGAGGCGAGAACCCAAAAAGAACCCCGACAACCAGCCCTGTTCGCTACCACATCCGCCACACGCTCGCCCGTTCTTCCCTTTGCATCCAGGCTAGCCCCCTTACTCCATTCCTCGGCGTCCGCTCCGCAAGCCTCACAGCTACTCCGGCGGTCGAGGTACCTGGTCCCGAAGCCCGTCGTCTCCGTACCACCACAACTCGAGGTCTCGCCCTCCCTAACTCCCCGGCCTGGGCCCCAACATCGGTAGTGGCACACAGAACAGGCACTCGACGACACTCGGACACATAGCGCGGGTCATGGCGTTGTGTCAGTTCGGATTCCCCTCATGAACACCAAACCGAGCCCTCTCGTTGGTCAATCGCGCTGCCTATTGTCATCTCCCGTTTCGCTTCGGCGCCAACGTCATGAAGTCTCTGAAATCGCCTCCGTGGCTTGGCTTGTCATTACATAATGCTTTGCTGCTAGCGGTCTGCATCACCTCCTCGTGATCACCTTCGCTCACCCTACGTTCCGGACTCCCACTGCACCGCCTAAACCACCACACGTTGGTATCGTGACTTTTCTTCGCTCGCTATTACAGTTGCTATGTGCTTCTATTGCCCTAGTCCAACATCCCAGATGACCCCGAAACATCACCCTCCCCGCAATTTCCCCCGCCTCCTTCACCCCGCTCCCGCAGCGCCTACACCACACATAGCGTCTCACATTGCATCCCGTTGACACATCGTGATCCTCCTCGATCGCTTCAACGCAAACTTCAGCTCCAGGTCCTGGTCATGTTTCTGGACCGGCCCGGGTGGAATACCAAACAAAATCAAACGGTGCTGTGTGACCGTACCTTCCTCCCAAAAAGAAACGCCGTTTGTGCCTGTCATATACATGCTGTCTGGCCTAGGCAGTTGCAGCCGTTACAGCCGATGATGGGAGATATCTCGACAAGGCCGCTGTGACTTATTCTTGACTCGTCCGTCACCCGTGGTCTTGCTCATCGTGTGCCCCCTACCGACCGTTGACCTTTTTGCTTCCCATCTTCAGGCGTTCTTTGCAATCATTGCAATACCATTTTGCTGTGTCTGATTAGCCTCTATCGTAACGTATCAATAACTCAGCACAGAACTCACCCTTGGTTCCGGGCGCAACTTTTAAGCCAACACATTCCAGATGGAACCACTCTCGCGGACACCCGTCTGCGTCGCATGCGACCATCTCGCCGTAACTGACACTGTTGCAGTAACAATACGTCGGTTCGTCCGCGTCAATGTCGCCCTCCTCCTCATCGCCCTGCATGCTGCTGGTTGTGTCTTCATCAACCAAATGACTAACAGCAGCGTGGATGGTGGAGGTCGTCTTCTTTTGAGTCTTCTTGTTGACCCCGGCCCCTTCGGAGGCACGCGATGATCGCGACCTAGCAGCATCCTGGAAGGTCGCCATTGCCGGTGTTGACGGCTTACTGGCCCGCCCGCTTTTCGTCGTGACTGTCGGGTTTGGAGGCACTGGAGGCACGGATTCACTCTTGCGATCGTTCTCATCGGGCTTGTTCTCCTTTTTGCTGGCTGCTGGCACCGGCACTGGAGCTACCTCCGGTCGCTCAGCTTCCTTCTTGGCCGGTTCAGTCTTGATAGGGACACTTGGTTCCTTCACAGCCTTGGGCTCGGGAGCAGGTCGTGGCCAGGGTATCGACTGTGTATTAGGATCAGGCGTGACAGTCGGAGTTCCGTTTGGCTTATTGGATGCGGAGGAAGTCGGTTGCGCCTTTCCGTTCTCTAGATTGGCCGATTGCATGGAATTTTGGCGAGCGCGCGTCGGTGCTGGAACTGGAGTGGCAGTTGGTACAGGAGATGCCTGGACGATCGACTTGGGCTCTGGGAGTTCGGTGAGGACGGGAGACGAGGTGGCTGAGGTTGGTATGCCGGTGACACCATTCCTGCTGAAAAGCCATTGTGTTAGATAGTTTGCTTGGACGTGGTTGAAATTCCGAACAGAGCATACCTCTTCTTTGACTGACCGCTTCCCGAGGGGAGCGCCTTTCTTTTCTTCGGACCTTCGGGCGCTGGTGTGGCTCGAGGACTTGCTGTTTTTGCCTTTGGCGCAGCTGTTCCGAACACGCTGCTCATGGCGCGTTCCGCTGTCGTACCGTTCGTGGTCTTTTCCACCTTGCGTCTCTTCTGCGGAGGGTTACCGGTGTTGGTGGAAGATGCTGTAGTGATACCCAAGCCAATGTTGTTGGTTTCTGCTGTCGTCGTCTTGCGGGACTTGGTACCCTGCGGCTTCTTGGTCTCGCCCTTGTGTCGACCATCGTGGTCATCAAAGTCAGAGTCGTGGATGTTGTTTGTAGTATTGTTGTGACTGTTGCTGTGGTTGTTGTTATTTTGGTTCCTTGAGTTCTTCTTGGCTTGCACTGCCTGCTTCCTGGCATCGCTTCTAGCAGCTGCCTCTTCAGCTAAGGCTTGTGCGGCTGCCGAGATGGCTGCCGCGCCGTCACGCCGCGTGCGTTCGGCCTGTGACGCCCGGCCTGTGCGGTTTTCGGGATACGCCCAATGGGTCGTGCTCCCCCATTTGGTCTCGTCGCTGAATTCGCTCTCTAGGTGTGGCCAGACATCGTCGATGCGGGCAAGTTGAGCTTGGAGAACTTCGTTGGCTGTGGAGATGACGTGGTTTTTTTCTTCGAGCGATACGAGCATCTCTTGGATCTTTATCGCCGTCTGGCGGTACAGGTGACGGCGCGGTAGGTTGGATGGGTCAAAGACCAGGTCCTTGTGGGAGTCGTCGGCCGACGGCACCGGATGTAGGCCATTGCTCGCCGCAATTCCACTCGAGCTATTCTGGGCGCTCATTGGCGCCGAGGCCGGTGCAATGCTGCTCGAAGCCTCGTTGCTTGGGCGTGGCTCGGGGAGGGGCGCCTTTGTCGCAGCGGCGACGAGGCGGAAGAGCTGCTCTTCGGGCGCGAAGAGCTTCGCGTCGACCTCCTTCAAGAGCGTGAAGTGTCGGACGAGCTCCTTGGGGAGCGCAGTAATGGCATCGGCAAAGTGGGTGACGGCCGGAAAGATGTTGATGGGCTGGTCGCTGAGGGCTCCGGCACCCACTAAGTCTCTGCCGCCACCGGCAGCGCGACTGAGGTTGGTCGAACTGCGCGGAGGGTTCGTTCGAGTCTGTCGAACGGGCTGCGACCGTCGGTGCGACGGAGTATCCGCCGCGTGCGGCTTGGCTGACTTCATCGTGGGCGAAGCAGGTGAGGTTGAGGATCTGGGGGGGAGGGATTCGGTCGAGCTGGTCGAGGTGGGACGAAAGTGGTTGGAGGTCAAGATTGGTAGTCTGGGAGGCAAACGAGGCGAGTAACAGTGAAATCGACCTGGTAAGAGAAGAGGCTATGTCATTTTGTGTCGATTGCGCGATTGAACTGCCGAAGGAGACGCGGAGGGCGTGGAGGGGAGAGGTGGAGGCCAGCAGGACGCAGAGGCAGATCGCTCACTTCCATTTGATTTTGGGGAAGCGAGCGCTCGACTACCGCGGCGGGAGTGTACGCAGCGCCCAGCACCCGCAACTCAGCGCACACGTCGGCCTCAGGCGCCCTCCAGAGCGCATCCGCAGCATCATTCAGCACCAATCAGCGCAAGCTAGTGAGCAGCCTGACACCATGGAGATCCACAGGTCGGAGAAACCAGCCTCCCGATCCCGGAGGTTTTTCTTATCTGATAAGGGCCCGCACAGACCATATTTCGTCATTGGCTTCGGGTAAGCCGAGAGCCACGGGTTGGGACGCAAGCAAAGGTGCCAGGGACGAGACCGGGTTTGAGCAATCCCGTTGCTAACTTGGTATCTAATACAGAGCACGAGAATCTGAAGACGCCGAAATATATAGAGCACGATCACCTAATTGATCCCCAACTAACAAATACATGCTATGAAAACAGCCCATAATCACCTCAAAACCCAACGCGCTTAACTAACGGAATGAATGCCTATCAATTGGGAGGTGTTTCATGGACATAATGTCGATGATGTACCCCGGGTATCGTTCCTCAAGCTCACTCAACCATGCTTCGCGTCTTTACACTTCGTCCTCCAGTCGGCGCTCCATCCCGGTCTCGCTGCTTCTGTCGCCACTGCCACTCCAGCAAGATCCATATGAAATGCTGGAGGTCAAAGTCCGGCCATAGCGTATCAATGAAGAAGATTTGAGTGTCTTGATGACATTGCCAGAGCATAAAGTCACTGAGGCGCTCAACACCGCTGGTCCTGACAAAGATGTCCAGTGGCGGGTCGTTTGCCGTGTACATATGCTTGTCCAGTGTCTCGGCAGTAATTGACTCGGGGTTCGGTAGTCCAGAAAGGCTGGCAGAGCTGTTCCTAGCTCGGAGGCGCGGCGAGGGCGAGTCTGGGTGGAGGGTGGGCGATGACGAATCTCCATCTCTATCATCCTTTCCTTCCTCGTCGTCTAGACTGACCGAGTCTTCTGGGGGAACATCGTGGATCGTAGGGAGGCCTTCACGGCCATCCAACTGTCTTGATAAAATCTTCTGCCTGATCCGAGAAGGCGAAAAGGGCGTGGCTTTGGGAGGAGTAGGGGCGAGGAATTCTTTGACGGTCGATTTCACCGCGGTCGTCATTTCGGCTCTCGAAGTGTATGGGAAGCAGATGTTTAATACGGCCCTGCATCATGTTAGCCACCACTTCATATATGCTCTGATTCACTAATGCGTACTTGTTGTTGTGCTTTGTACGCGCGACCGCCTTGTCGACGACTTCTAGAACATCAGCTCGAATCATCTCGCGTTGACCAAGAACCCGGACTCGAGCCCCATAACGGTCAAGAATATGACCGTAATTCGTCAACTGTTCGAGCTTGACCTTTGCCAACTGCATCAAACCTTCAACCTCGTATTTCGGGCGGTTGAAGTTTTCGATGCTGAAAGCGTAGACGGTGACGACCTTGACGCCGCATTTGTAGCATATTTCCATTATCTACTATGTTGTTAGCCTTGTGAACGGGACTGTGCGGCATAGTGGCACAAACCCTTGCGAGGGCCTCGAACCCGTGGTGATGGCCCTCTACAGTCTCCATCCTGTGGCTTCGTGCATATCGCCGGTTTCCGTCCATCTCAAATGACACATGTTGGGGAATTGGACCTTGCTTGAGGGCGCCAATAAGCAACTCGCGGAGCTGCCTCATGGCCCATTCTCCCGGAGGAGATTCGAGAATGACTCTCCGGAGTAAGGAGGATGTAGAGTCGGACATGGCCGGTTGTTGAATGTGGGTGTATGGTTCCAAGAGAGGAAAGGAGAACGAGAGGAAAATGCGACGTGTCGTCGGGGTCGTCACCGGGAGTGAAGAGGTTGAATGGAGGTGATGAGAATCGGAAGTTACACGTAAGTGTAGTGGCGCATAACGAGAGGACTTAAAAACGACCGTGAGAGGCGAAAAAACGATAGTGACGACGAAGCCAAGCTGGAGCCACGAGTCGTTGGTGGCGGAGTTGGCATTGGAGGATGGGGCTTGTTGAGGCGCGTGGTTCCAACTAAAATATGTACTGTACGCATGAGAGCGTAGGTGTGTCGAGAACCTGCCCAGAGCTTTTTGTGCCTAGCTGCCTCTGGGGAGCTTGGCGGACAAGGATAGCCCTGGACCAATGAGAGCGCTGCGCACATCCATCATCATTTGTCGTGGCCAGACGACGGCAAAGAGCACCCGTCGGTCGAGGACAGGTTAGAAAAAAAGTGGTGATATGTCGGACAAGGCTCGACAAGGGCTGGGATCTTCGTGTTGGCTGTTCGGTGGCTAGATCATCGAACGCGCCTTACCAGGGAGGAGCCAGACCCATGGTATTGAAGCCAGGGAGGCAAGCCTGGAGAAAGATGCCGAGAAGAACCTTGGGGTGATCCTTTGCCCTGAGCGACTAGCAGTAAAAATGAAGGTGGATGGAAGCAACATGTGGAGGAGGATGAACACATTTTCGTGGCTATTTCCACCATTCGCCGGCACTGGAATCGCCGATCGCGACGTTGCGTGCACTTCACAAGCTTCATCTAAGCAGGGAGCCTTTGATTGTCAGTGTCACACCAGTCAGCCCCCTTGTCCGAGCTTAACTCTTCATCTCGCCATGCTAGGTTTCGAAATGAACCAAATGCCACTTCCTGGCCGGGTTACTGATGCGTGTGTTGTTGTAAACAACCCTTTCTGGCCGGCTACGAGCATGTGGCTGTTTGTAAAGCAATTTCGCAAGAGCTAGCTAAGAATAACGGCGATGAGCCGCAGCGTTGACCGCACCAGGTATGCCGGGTCCTGGGCATATGTTATCAAGAGCTTCTTACTCCAAGACGTGTTTGATCTTTATGATGATGGCTCGGACATCTTAAGTGTTTGCTGCAGTCATAGTTGTTAAGAGTTAGAGAGGCATTTCTCTGTTTAGAATGTTGTTAGTCTGCCTTGGGATGGAGGGCTCGAGGGCTTGGTCTGAGCCAAAGAAGACGTCATTGCTGCAGTAGCGACTCAGTTAGCGCAGATTGCGTTCATTGCGAGGCATGCAGCTTCAGTCAGCAATCACTCACAGGGATGTGTAGTGGGACAATGTTGAATGTAACGCGCTGTGATCAGTGTAATGACACAGTAATGCTGCCAGTTCCACTTGCCACAGGGCGTTTACGGGCGTTCCAAGGCTGGACACATGGATCCTGGCAACCGGGCAAACTTCTCTGGGTCGTGCAGAGTCCTCGTTGAAGCTCAGCGGCTTCCGACTGGCTAGTTGGGCTCGTTGACAACAGCTTGGTGAGATCCCAGTGGCCATGATGAATGATGAGCGCTCACGGTGGGGGTCGGATCTGACTGCCGGTCGCTGGCTGCACGATGTTAGGGAAGTCTAGCACGTTGGCACCACGGCCACCGCTACCACAGGAGTCCAATGGGCTTTTAATTCGCCATCTAGATGCGGCCGTCGCCGTTGCAGGTTTTTCTAGATAACGCTGGGCCTTATCAGCTGTACCGCAAATGCCAGGAACGTTCATGTTAAGCTCCGGGCTCCATCGTATTAGCCTCATAGGCCGGCTACGGAAGGCGCGACCCAGACTTGGTGGTGCTAGGTAAGATAGGTAGCAGTAGCTGCAGCGTTCCCAGACTCGTCATACCCACTTGGCTTGTCATCCATCCAACGTGTCTCGCCGCCTCCGTGAAGCTGGTTTTTCCTCTGCTTCTCTCTCCTTCACCTTTCATCTTCTCTCCCAATTACCTCCCTGGAGAGCCTGGAGAGACGCAAGCAGAGATCGCCCTCGTCACGATCCTCTGTCTCGTCCCTTCCCTCTCCCGTCGGTGCAATTGCAACGATTCCCCGCACCACACAGCGGCCTCGTACTACCCCTCGCGAATCCACGCCGTACCCCTCGACCGTCTCCCGTTTTGCGCCATGGTTGTCTTTGACGGCCACGAGTTCCTCACCGAGGAGGAGAGACGGCTCAAAGAAGATCGCGACCGTGAGAAGTACTGGAAGAAATGGGGGCCCTACGTCTCGGAGCGTCAATGGGCCACAGGCAAGCCCATCGTGTAATCGTAAAACTCTTAAGCCATTGCTAACCAGCTCGCAGTCAGGGAAGACTACAGCGCTGACGGAGACGCCTGGAGCCGTACGTTTGGCTTGGACATCCCGCAGCGCATCGTAAGCTGACAAGCTCGCCCAGATTTCCCCCACGATCATGCCCGGTCTCGAGCCTTCAGGTGGGGCGAGGACGGTATCGCGGGCGTGTCCGACACCCACGGTTGGCAGAACATTGCTTTCTCCTTTTGGAACGAAGAAGAGTACGTTCAATGCTTAAAGATGTACACCTATAAATGCTGACTTGCCAAGTGATTACCTCAAGGAGCGCCTCTTTGGTCTGTCAAACCCCCAGGGCAACCATGGAGAGAGTGTCAAGGAAGCTCACTTCCATGTCGACAATACCCCGGTCAGTACTAGACAACCCTGGCCCATGGAGCATCTTGACAGTACATTTCCGCTAACCCTTATGGCAGACCGTAATAGAATCCTTACCACACTGACGACACTGTACCATGCTAATAACCATTCTAGCACTCTTATATGAAATTCCTCTACAAATACCCCCAGAAGAAGTTTCCGTACAAGGACCTCATCGACGAAAACGGCCGTAGGACCAGGGAGGACAAGGAGTACCAAATCACAGACACGGACGCTTTCGACGAGGATAGGTACTGGGACATCTTCATCGAAACTGCCAAAGAAACCGACGACCCCGATGAGATTCTTTTCCGAGTCACTGCTTGGAACAGAGGTCCCGACCCTGCCCCTCTCCACATCGTTCCTCACGTCTGGTTCCGCAACACTTGGAGCTGGGGCAGAGAGCCGGAAAATAAGAAGCCTTCCATCAAATACCACGATGAAAACATGGTCAAATCCGATCACTGGAGCCTTGGCGAGCGTTATGTCCTGTGCTCCCCATCTCCCGGCGTGGGATCCAGTGGAGAGGATGTCTTACCCAAGTTCATGTTCACAGAGAACGATACCAACTTCAAGACTTTGTACAAGCAGGAGAACAAGCAGCCGTACGTCAAGGATGCTTTCCACAGACATATCGTGGACGGTGAGAAGGACGCCATCAACCCCGCCCAAACCGGTACAAAGTGCGCCGCTTGGTTCAATTTTAATGAAGACGGCGGTGTCAACCCCGGAGAGTGTGCAGGTGAGAACGTTCCTGGGCCCTGTCATATAAGTCTCTGTTGACCAGTAACCACACAGTCGTTCGATTCCGCTTTTCCAGACGGGATGATGCTTATCTGGATGAAGAAGAGTTCGACGATGTGATCGAGACGCGAAGGGAGGAGGCAGACGAGTTTTACTACAGGCTCAGCCCTCTTCCCATGGCCGACGATCTTCGCAACATCCAGCGCCAAGCATTCTCGGGTATGATGTGGACGAAGCAACACTATTACTTCGTCTGGGATCACTGGGCGAACGGCGATCCTACCATGCCTCCCCCGCCTGACTGTCGCAAAGGCATTAGGAACTCGCAATGGAAACATATGCACTGCGACGACATTCTATCGATGCCAGACTCATGGGAGTACCCATTCTTCGCCGCTTGGGACAGTGCATTTCACTGCATTCCATTGGCTATGATTGACCCCGACTTTGCGAAGAAGCAGCTCGACCTGTTTACTCGCGAGTGGTATTGTCATCCAAACGGACAACTCCCAGCGTAAGTATGCCCCATTAGGTTTAAAGGGTAGATGACTGACCGCTTGATAGGTACGAGTGGAATTTTGGTGACGTGAACCCCCCCGTCCATGCTTGGGCTACGTTCAGAACGTTCAAGATTGAGCGGAAGATGTACGGCCGCCAGGATCTTGACTTCCTTGAGCGTGTTTTCCAAAAGCTCCTCCTCAACTTCACTTGGTGGGTGAACCGCAAGGACGCTGACGGCAAAAATGTGTTCGAGGGAGGCTTCTTGGGGTTGGACAATATTGGCCTGTTCAACCGCTCCGAGCCCTTGCCGACGGGTGGCGTGCTCGAGCAAGCAGACAGCACCGGTTGGATGGCGTTTTACTGCCTCTCCATGCTGAACATTGCTTTGGAACTGGCCAAGCATCGTCGTATCTATGAGGATATTGCGTCAAAGTTCTTCGAACACTTCATTTTCATCAGCGATGCAATGACCTTCCGAACCGGTCACAAGGACGAGCAGTCACTCTGGAACGAGGAAGATGGCTTCTACTATGATGCTATTGCGTGGGGCGGCCCTTACATCCAGCAACTGCCCGTCAGGTCGCTCGTGGGTTTGATCCCCCTCTATGCGACGATCACGCTTGAGCCTGAGCTACTCAACAAGCTCCCGTCGTTCAAAAAGAGAGTCGATTGGTTTATGGAACATCGATGCGACATGGCTGAGAGAAACATGGCCAGCATTCGGAAGCGAGGAAAGGGAAATCGACTCCTGCTCTCCATCGTCAGCAAGGACAGACTGGAAAAGATTCTTAAACGAATGCTAGACGAGGACGAATTCTTCAGCGACCATGGCATTCGATCCCTATCCAAATTCCACAAGGAGAACCCATTTTCGATGGACGTCAATGGGCAGAACTTTGCTGTTGGATACGTGCCAGGGGATTCTGACAGTGGACTTTTTGGAGGAAACAGCAACTGGAGAGGTCCGATCTGGCTATGTGTCAATTTCCTTCTCGTCGAATCGCTCCAACGTTTCTTCCTTTTCTACGGACCCGACTTCCAGGTTGAGTGTCCGACTGGCAGCGGAGACTACATGCATTTGGGCAAGGTCGCCGAAGAGATCCAGCATCGTCTCCAACACCTGTTCGCCAGAACTGATGACGGCCGACGAAGCATCAATGGAGGTGATGATCGGCTTGACTTTGACGAGCACTGGAAGGAATATCTCTGGTATTACGAGTTCTTCGACGGTGATTCCGGGCGAGGCCTGGGCGCCACCCATCAGTGTGGATGGACAGGACTGATTGCCCGCATGATCCACGACACCGGGTAAGCTTCTTTTGTTGGAGAGTATTCATGCAGAGTGTTAACTTCTTGTCAGTGTCAACTGTCGTCTTCCTCACACCCCCCGGACGCCATCTATCGGAATGTCGCACTACTTCGATGAAGTTGTTCACCGGGAAAGTCACGGCACCCGTACCCCTCATACTAACGGTATGCCTCGTATAAGGCGCTCGTCTACGGCCCGTTCAATCGGTGCCCGCAGTGACTTTGACGACGACAGCCACTCCGTCAGCTCGGTCCGTCTTAACGATGACCCGGAGCGAGCTAGGGAGCGGAGTGAAGCCGATGGTCACATGCACAGCTACATTTCAGAGCAGTTGAACAGATACAGGGATGAGAGTATCTCTGCCAACTACGAACACGATGATGAGTTTGAACCCAAGGCTTGAGTATAGCCGATGAGCTAGATGGAAGGTCGACACGACCAACAGGAAGGCAATCATGGAGTTGAGCATTCAACAGCGAGACTAGACAACCGCAAGATTTGTATGGCAAGAACTGCTCCCAGATAGAAAATTTGCGGGTGCATTGAGTGGAAATGGAAGCATACGATCTGACCACTAAGCCTGTGTCTTTGCCGTTACTTGGTGGTGACGTATGCTGCTTGAGATTGTTTTGAGTGCTGAGCCTCCATGGGCTTAAATCGCAAAGTAGACCAACAGTGCCTTGATAGACACGATTTTCACGATCTGAATCACCAAATGGAAAGAAGTAAATCGCTGGGGGAAATTGAATTTATTGCGCGCGCCCTGTGCGCACCCTTCAACACTATTCATTCCATCTACACACTCCCGCAGCGACAGACCGTCCGGGAGTCAGAAGTCGGGGGCCCAGCAGCCGCATGGGCCGTGGATGTGGTGGGCGAGTGGCCTCGGCCGAACCCACGAGACGAGGTAAGGAGACTAAAGAGGTAGTTGTACCATGGTAATTTTACAGGGAGTCCGTCAGGAGCTTGTTCATCTTGGCGATGCGGGCGGAGACGCTCAGGTCGATGGTTCGGTCGCCAATCTCGACGACGAGTCCGCCAACGATGTCGGGGTTGACCTAGACGATGGATGTTAGAGTGACGTGCGGCCTTCGCGTGGGCGGCCAGGGTGGAATTGGCTTGGGGTTCCGAGCTGGGTTGGGACATACAGTGTTGGTGACCTTGAGCTTCTGACCAGCACCGATGTACGAGGACTTGGAGACGGCCGTCTCCAAACGGCCGAGAGTTCGTCGGTCAAGAGCCTAGATACAACGCGTCAGCCCCCTTCTTCAGTTGATCATGTATCTCGGGTTGCAGTCGTCGTGGTGATCAACCCCTCGCTTCTCCCTCGTATATCCGATGATCCGCAGCGAACGTACCTGAGCGCTGGTGACGGTGACCTCGACCTCGCCGCGGGCAGCGGAGATGAGGGTGGCGAACTTGTCGACGACGCCGGGCAGGAGGCCGAGGCGGTTGTTCTCGGCGAGGGTGTTGAGGAAGTTCTTGACGGTCTCGGTGGTGGCACCGGCCTGCTTGGCGAGCTCGTCAACGATGGCCGACTTGTCGGCGTCGGTCAGGGTAGGGGCCTTGAGGATGGTGGCGAGCTTGGGGTCCTTCTCGAAGAGGGCGCCGAGGCTGGTGATGGCCGTGGCCGTGGTGTCGAGGCTCGACGTCTTGACGGCAGCCGTGTACTAAATTGACGCAAAATTGTCAGCGGCGACGACGCGGACAAACATCCATTGGTCCGACACGGGGACCCGACGAGGGCATTCGCAAGGCCAATTGGCATCGAGGGCACAAGAGGAATCCCCTCGAAGGGAAACGGGCGGCTGGCGGGGGAGGCGGGTTTACCAGAGCAGTGGCATAGGTGCCGTCGACGCCGAAGACGGCCACGGGGGCCTTGCCGTCGGTGGTGGCGGCGGCGGCGAAGGACCGGACGGGGGCGGTGCGGAGGGCGAGGGCGCGCTGGGGAGCGGCAGCCCGGGCGGAGCGGAGGACTTGTCGCGAGAACATGGCGGCTGGTCGGCGAGGGCGGCAATTGGCGATGGCGGAGGGGGCGGGAAGGGGAGGATTGGTGAGGTCGGGCTGGTCGTAGAGCTCCCGGGTTTTCGATGTCCAAGTTGTTGCTCTCGGCAATTTTCGGGTGTTGATGCCTGGCCAGTCTCAGGCATCCACTTTTGAGATTACATAACACGCAGCGCTGGCTTGAGGATATGAACAGGAGAAGGCGCAGATTCACAACCTCAAGTGGTATCTAGGAGTTATCACAAGGAAAAAAAGACAAAGAATTGTTTCTCACATAAGTCGACTGGTAAAATTTGGTGCATAAGAGTCGAGCTCATGGTTGATGTTGTACACTTCAGTCCTGCCATGACAACCCTGTCCCAGCTTGAAGCTCCCCGAACGAGTCACACCACGACCATTCATCCCTCCTCTCATCATAGTGGTCGTGTAATTAAGATTCCCCGGTCCTCTGAGGCCCTGCCTGCCCTAACGCCAACAAAAAAAAAGAAGCTCTCATATCCCGTCCAGTAAGTAGCAGGGATCATTGTCCTCGCTCACTGCTCAATCGCTCTTCAACATGCTGTCCACAAGATCGCCCAGGGGTCCCCAGTAATCTCTCCCGCTGGCCAGGCTGTGTTCGTCGACGAAGAGGACGTACTGCTTGAAGCTCGTGTTCAAATGCGGCTCGAGACCAAGCTCCCGGATGACGGGGTAGTGGTGGCAGTAGATGTGTGCGTAGACGCGGTACATGCGCTTGAAGATCTGACGGACGAGCGCCGGGAAGGACTTGGGGAATGGTACGCCTATAAGGCATGTGAATACAGGCAAACCCACAAGCTGATGCGAACTCGACCTACCAATTTTGCTGGGCAATACTTGCTCGTTGTCGATGTTGGCCTGAACCCATGCCATGAGTTGTTCTATGTATGCTGGTGCCGGCATCTTGGTCGGGCGCTTGTAGTTCTCGTTGTCCTGCCAGAGGTACTCAAACCTGTCCCGTGTTAGCCTCAGTCATGCGTTAAATCCTGCACGTAGTTGGCCATACTCATCAGTGGCCTTCATCTCGGGGCAGGTGTGCGGCGAGCAGAACTCGGTAATGGCGCCGTAGAGCAGGTTGATCTGGTTGTAGAAATCCACCACTGCGCTGCATCAGTCCTGTTTGCGGCTCGCCTTCTGCTTCGTTCCCACTCACTGTTGACAGCTAGCCATTCGTTCTCGTCTTCGCCCTCGGGCAGCTTGACCACCTTGCGCAGGCTTCCACCACCGAGTGTCACCTCGGCATACTGTCGCAGCTGGTAACTAGCCGCTCCACCTTTGCCGACGCGCGGGCGGAACTGGTTCCTCGTCCGCTGGTTACTATCGTCGACAGTGTCCAGGTCAGCAACTTCTTCCTTGAATTTCTCATGGAACTTCTCGTCGAATTCCTCATCGAAGGTGATATCGAAGGGTTCTATGGAGAGGGAGACGGGGATGATGGTCGTCTCCATCTGCGTCAGGGTCGACAAGGACTTGGGACTCAGGTATCGGAACAACGACATGATGGCGGGATAAGGGAGGATTGGCATCGAGATGGGACTGGAGATGGGATCTTCGGAGGGAAACTAACACGGTGGTTAAGAACTGGGCCATGGTGGCAGAGGTCGACGGCGATGTCGAGGCGTCGGGGAGTTGCAGAGCTGCATTCCAGCGGTTAGCGGGGCAATGGCGGGCATGCGAAGAAGGAAACGAACGGTCGCTGAGACAGCTGAAGGCTGGGTGATGATTTTGTCTCTTGGCCGGGAAGCGGGCGAGGCGGTTTATCGAGTCGTCGGTAGCACTGCTCGGGGGGAGAAGATGGTTTGTGTTGATGGTGGATGCGGGAGGCTTCGCGAGCGATCCCAAGCCGCGCTCGAGTCGCTACGTACTAGCAGACTAGTAACAAGGTATGACGGCGCAGGAGGCAGGAGGGGAGGGAGGTACCCAGTTGTTTACACCATTTCCTGATTGGTGTGGTTGCTACGGAGCTGCGCTGCGGACACGGTGCCCCACTTCTCCCCCCTCCTCCCACTTTCTCTGCAACTTACATGGAACACCATGTTGATGCACAACATTGTCAACCCCTCCCGGAAGCAACCCGCTGTTAAATCGATCAACTCTAAGCCATCTCTCAATCTCTTCCACCTCCGCTCGTGAACTCTCCTCCTCCTCCTCCTCCTCCTCCTCCTCCACCTCGCCGTGTATCATCCCATGGACATACGCCGTCCCCGCAAAGCGATATCCGCGAGCACCAGGCGACTCCTCCACAGAGTTCTTCTCTCCGCTCTTCTCATCAATCGTCGCCTAAGGACTGCCGGCGTGCTCAACCCCGGCAAGATCCACACCTCGTCCCCAGCCACCGCCGACAGCGGCCCCGTTACGAAACTCGGACATTCTCCGAATAGCTTAGACCCCGGCTCCGGCATGCCGCTGCCCACAATCCGCATGTAGGCGTGCAGCATAATCCCATCGCGTGTAACAAGAGCATCCAGGTCGTCTAGAGCTGAAGCTATATCTTGTTCAAACGGGTTGTACGGCTCCGTGTTGACTGCAAAGGCCCCGTCGTAGTGCGACTTATCAACCCCGAACTGCTTTAGCACCTGCGCATCCGCCCCAGCAAGGATAATAACCATGATGAATATCTTAAACTAGTAACCAAACTCATCAGGTGCCCGTAGCCTAAACTTCTTGGCGTCGAAGAAACTTCCTCATGACCCGTCCACCTCATGCACAGAGTCCTCCAAAGAGTATCTGAGATGCAAGACTTCGTCCTATCCTCGTCGTCCACCTTCAAGGACAACGCCAGCTTCAGCCATGACGGGTCAAAGAGGAACTTGTCTCCAGACCTCGGGGACGGTCTGTTTCCAACCTAATTGACTGTCCCCAGACGTATTCCACGGCCTGCTACTATCGGGCTGTCAGTGTACACGAGTATTGCTAGGGGGACCAACACTACACCAGCAGAGCCTATTTGCCCTATTTCAATATCCCCGCCCCCATTTATCTACCTTCTTAGGCTAGCCCTAACTACCCAAAGCAATACCTAGGATGGCGGTTAGGATTAGTAGTTAGGGTTAGTTGGGAGTAGAGCTAGGGATAGTGTTAGAGTTAGGGATAGGATTAGCATACGGATTATATTTTAAAGGATTTTGTTTGAGAGATTATACTTATGGTTAATTAACCTTGTCTTTTCATTAATGTAGTTGTTAATGCAAGGAGTAAACGTTGTTCGTCCCCCTACGCCCTCCAAGAGTCTGATGCAAGATGTTGAGAGCGCGCTGAAAACACATTATTGATGAACAGTTTCGGCTTGAATATGAACTGAATACATCACTGCCCGGCTAGGAGGATTGGGATATCGATGCTTTTACTTTTGTGAGACTGGGAGCTTGCAGTATTGCCAAGGTTGTAGTCTAGGATATGGCCAAGGAACGTCAACCCTTCAGCCGCACCGCGTCAACCAGCATGGATCCCTGCCTTCTGGCAATACAAGTTGACATTTCCTCCAAGTTCGCAAGAATCAGTATGTTTCATAACAAATACATCTGAGAAACTTATCGCATTGGTGATCTCGACCTCGAGACTTGCTAACTACCACCTGCCTCTGTTCCCTCTTCCTCTTCCTCTGCCTCTGCCGCCACCACGGCCACCACCTCGACCTCCTCTGCCACGGCCAGAACCCCTTCCACCCCCAAAGTTGCCTCTTTCTGACACCGGTGGGCCCTGTGCTCTCCTCTCTTGTCTCTCTTCCACGCTTGCGTCCCAGATATTGTCGATCTCTAGGAGTTCACAGAATGCCGCAGTCTGGGGATTGGTGTACTCTTCCGGCTGTTCCTCGACGATCTCGGGAGTTCCTGGGATGTACTCTGGAGCTGTAACTTGGAAATTTTCTGGGACACCAAGTTTGTTTGTCTGTACAAGGTTTTCCTCAACCCATACCCTCTCTGCTTCAATGAGGGGGAGATAGTGCTCCTCTCCCAAATCTGGTGGGGTTTTTGTAGTTCGGTCGCCGACAACGAGGGACTTGTGGAAGACCCGAGTGATTGCCAGCCACTCTGGGTCATATTGCAATTTGTAGCGTGGCGTACTCTCACTAGGAGGATGCTCAGCACTCATCTCCGGCTTCAGCGGCTTGATCTCGCAGAGCTGAAGGAAGTGGCGTTTTGGAAGGCACTTGTCGAGGGCCAAGAAGCGCACTTCCTTGTTTGTAATGGTAGGCGGTACTGGCTGACCAGGCGTTCGCTTTGCTTGAGGCCGGGCGAAAGAAGCAGGGAGCTGTGCTCTCAGTTCTTCTGAAACTTCGCTCACCTCCTCCTCAACTTGCTCTGCCTTCTTAGTCTCCGTTGCCTCCGGTACCGCGGGTTCTGCCTCGCCCGCTTCGTCATCATCCATATCCAAGTCAATTTCGTCTGGGTTGCTTTCCTTGACAACAGGGGCTCCTGGAGCAGCTTCGACTTTGGATGCTTCGACTTGAGATGTCGGTTCTTCGGCATATGTCTTGAGGGCCGCAAACTTGACGTGCAAATGGGCCGAAAACCAGTATGGAGGCCTCAGCCTGTCCATGACGTATTCAGCTGCAGGACTTCCAAGGCTCCCATCTTTGGACTCCTGTCTGAAATCAGGCTTCCTCCTGAACAGCCATTCATGGTCGCCGTGCTTCTCGATCGCACGTGGCCAGTCGTGGCTCATGCCCACATCAACCTGCGTCTGGACGAGAAGCAGCTTGCGGACGTCGAATTCACGGACGTGATACCAGGACTTGACGTCGTCTGAATTGAAGGGTAGACGTTCGTGGTGTGGCTTACGGTAATCGAAGCCCTTCCAAATACCGGATAGGCCAGCGATGCGGAGAGAGCCCAGGCGAAGGATGTTGGCTGCACCGAGATAATAGATGTTCGGTGCAACCCAGCCGCCGTAGTAGAGCTCCCATAGATGCGAGCTCGCTTCGTGGTTACCCGCGATGAAGATGGTCAGGTATGGAGCCGTGCGCTCTCCCGAGTAGTACTGTGGGAAATCGCCCAGGTGGCGATACTTGACGGGACAGGACATGATGCTCAGGTCCGCGGCGTTCCGGCAGGACTGGATACAATCGTAAGCAGAGACACATCAGACAGCGGACAGGAAGGGCACGTACCTGGAAGTCGCCACCAATGATGAGGACATCGACACCATCCCAATCGCGATGCTTGCACGACTCGGCAACGGACGCGTAGATGGCGTTGAGCGTGCCGTGGCCCTACGGAGAAAAGTCAGTACCGAAAGTTTTGACCAGAGAAGTGCAACTTACGCAGCCTTCGACGGCGACACGGACGCCCTGCGTTTCAAACGTGTTGGTGGCCATTGTTGTGTGCTATTACGTGGTGTAGTCGGCAGGTTGAACCTGTTTGGCGCCTAGGAAAGAAGGCTGGCACATCAGTGATTTTCCACGTTGCGACAAAGCGAGCTGGCGTTACGGCTCTTCGAAACACAGTAGGCACCAGTAGTATAGATGGCAATAAAGATCCAGTATTGAAGTCCTAATCGACAATTTGGAACACGAGACGTTTTATTTATTTCACTTTTCAATTAGCGACGGCCAGTCATTCGTACAAAAGCTACAGGTCAAATTTAGGAAATCAATGCGGTCAGCATAAAGCGAGAATTGAGGATACAGTGATGAGTTTGAAATGTATTTTCGAGTTGTTGCCTAAGGTCTATAAGAGCCTAAAGTAGTCCGTAGAGTAAGTCGAGATATTAATAATGATATGTGTCCCTCAGAAAAAAGCGAGATCTCAATGCGTCAACTGAGTCAAGCAGAGTGAGAGGAATGCATCAATCTTCCAAGTCTAATAGACGTTCAACCCATGGAAGAGTAGAGAGGAAGAACGCATATGCTGAAATGGTGTTTCAAAGCAGAATCAAACAAACATCACAGGTCCCAGCACACAGTTAAGGGAGTCAGGAGCCACGATCAGCCGCCAGAGCGGGTGAGATGATCGTTATTACTCAGAAGCGTCATCGTTCGTTGATTGCTCGCCACATGACCGCAAAGACGGGGACCAAAAGCAAACTCGTAGCAAAGAATGTGTCCTTACCATCCCAACTCCGGAACTCCGAAAGGTCACTGCGCGATCCGACGCAGAGCTAGTATGAATTAAAGCAACCATAACAGCAGACGATGTATGTGCATGTGAAGGAAGACCAGATATCTTTGGTTGCGTCACTTCATGCTCATGTTCGCCCTGGCCGAAATTAGTATCAATGCATCCCGCCAGGGAACGTGGTCGGGGTGCGTACTGGTCCAGGCCCAGGTAATCTGCTGCAGCCAACAGCTCGAGGCAAAGCTCGACGGGGATATCCATGTCAGGAACGTCTTCGCTGTTCTGGTATCGGTACCAGTAGTGAAAGTACTCGACCACTTTGTCCAGGACCATGGCGCTGTTTTGGGACCAGCGATCAGCCTCTTGCTCTTTTTCGGATGAAAAATCTGAACACTGGCAGGCATGAAGGACGTGCGGAGGCGGTCAGGTCAAGTGTAGTGAGCAATCAACCAGAACCACCGAGACAAAGCCAGCGGTTCTGTCAAGAGAAAGCATCCAGGTATTGTCATCAATCCACGGGGCGGGCCGAAGCCAAAGGTGAGCCTGGGGTCATCGTGGAACCCGGGGAAGGTGAAGGGAAAGCAAGCAGACAACCAGCGGGCAGCACATGGGTAGCAGAGACCTACCTCATCTCTTGGAAGACACACCGAGCATCCTTGGCCTCGGCGAACTGGCCTGTAGATTGTGTGAGCTGTGTGGGCTCCAGGTGGCCTCCAGGCTTTGTCCACACTACCGCTGCTGCTGCTTCCACTGCTGCGGACCATTCTGCTCGAGACAAAGCGAGCACGGTATGGCATGGCGCTGAACAGGAAGACGGGCAACTGAGGTGCGGGAAAATGCGTTCACGTACTCCTCACGTCGAGCATGCCCTTGATGATGGGGCTGACCAGGGCGGCCTCTCGGAGCACAACAAACTCGAAGCCATCTGCCGATACGAGAGTGATGTACTTGCTGGGCGTTTGGACGTCCATCATCTTGGTGTCTGGCTCTCAGTGCGTGTTGTGTATATGTGCGGGTGCTGTTGAGTCTGCGGGCAGTTGTAGTAAAGTGATGGGAGTTTGGTGAGTGTGAGAGATGCATTGACGAGGACTGGTTCTGGCCAAATCAATGGCGAACGAAATTTTCTCATAGACAGGTGCACGGGCCAGCCTCCCCATTGTTTTCGACGCCGGGCCAACTCGCCTAGGACTTTGGCGCCTTATTAGGTGCCTTGCGGGCCTCTATGTTACTGGACGGCTGCATCCAATCCTTCCGTTGTCCTGCCAACTCGTCCACTGCCGGTAACTGGCGCAACAAGGTGCGACGCAACGAGGACCCATGGAAGGTGCGAGTGAGCAACAAGACAAGGCCACTTGCACGCACTTGATACTCGGGCCTTTCGTCAAGTCAGGCGCTGTTCCAACTTGCGACAGACATCCTTTTTCCTGGCCTCGATCCCACATTTCGGTTCTTCGTCTTGCAACTCTCTCTCTACACTCAACTACAAGCAGGCCACATTTTATTACTCCCCGCACAGCCAGCACAGCGCATCACTTCCACCTCCAAACGGCCACCGCCTCCACCTCGACATCGCTTGTTGTTTGCGATCAGCGCCCAACACATTGCGTTTCTCCCCCCCAGCTGTACTGTTCAGACCAAATCAGTGCCACGCCTCTTCATCTCCAGCACGAGGCCACCGCATTCTTGGGCGAAATTGACGCCTGAGACACCCACGCTCGCTCTCGCTCCACCGGCGACGCCTTGCGCTCAAGCATGGCATCATCGTACCAGTACAACAACTCATACTACGACTCCACGGAACAGTCCAGGCGCCAGCAACGCACCCGCTCCAGCGAGGGCACCGTTAGCACTACTATGAGCTCGTCGACGGGCCGCGAGTCGGCTGGCACCCATGTGACGGAAGCGCCGACTTACTCCAAGAAGATTGTTGTCGTTGGCGACGGCGGTTGCGGCAAGACCTGTCTCCTCATCAGCTACAGCCAAGGCTATTTCCCTGAGGTAAGTGGCATGGCATGGCTTGATCGACATACATGACGATTGTCCACGATGTTCCCGGAAGCGTCTACCTGTGTCTGACTGCGATCCAACAACAACAATAACTAACGAAGGCATCACCAGAAATACGTCCCTACCGTCTTCGAGAACTACATCACCTATCCTACCCACCCGCCCACCGGCAAGACCGTAGAGCTCGCATTGTGGGATACCGCTGGCCAAGAAGAATACGACCGTCTTCGACCGCTGTCGTACCCCGAGACCGACCTCATCTTCGTCTGCTTTGCCATTGACTGTCCCAACTCTCTAGACAATGTGCTAGACAAGGTACGCATTTCTACAGACTGCCTGTTACTACACCGTCATACTGACTGCTATTGAACAGTGGTATCCCGAGGTTCTCCATTTCTGTCCCTACACCCCTCTCGTCCTCGTCGGCCTCAAGTCAGATCTCCGTTACAAGAGAACCTGCATCGACATGCTAAAGACCCAAGGCCTCACCCCCGTCACTACCGACCAAGGCATGGCCGTGGCCAAGAAGATGAGCGCCCAATACATGGAGTGCAGCAGCAAAGAGATGACTGGTGTCGACGAGATCTTCGAGCGAGCCATCCTCACTGTCGTTGCCAACGACCGAAAAACACTCGAGGCCTCGGCAGCTGGTTCTGGCTCAGGCCGCGAGGGCAGATCATCGCTGCCTGGCGTGGTCAAGAGGAAGAAGAGAAAGTGCCAATTTCTTTAAGGAGTTCCTACTACGAAAGGACGACGTTTCGAAGAGATCTTGCCCATTATATTGCACCTTCTTCGCTCGCTCTCCTCCATAAAAGAGAGGAGAGACAGGGACAGGCGAGGTGGGCACACCGGCATAAAAGAGTTGTAATGACCATCGCATGAATCTTGTTTCTTATAACGATTGCACCTTATGTTTTTTGCTCTGTTGCTTTTATACGCTGACGAGGAAGTCCCGCCAGCGATGGCCACCCGGGACTAGTCCCTCCGAGGTCGCTGGGAAGCGCTCTCTCGACCAGAAGAGGAAGCGTAGATCTCGGAGAAAGGGGGCAGACGGGCGGTCTGGATGGTAAGGTTGGGTACATAGGGGGAAGCGCGCGTCGGCTTTTGGATGATTTAGAAGACGGACTATTCGGGTTGGCTAAGGGGAAGAAGGAATGAGAAATACGGGCTGTTTTTCTTTTGTACTCGATGGGCATATGGCTGGTTTTCATGCGGCGGGTTGCCTGTTCCTCATGTTTTGACTTCATTTTTCTATTTGTATCAGGATTCCGTCGAGTCATTAGGGTTGGGATAGGACGTACAAAACATCTTCAAAGCCACTGTTGGGTTACCTCGTTCACCATTGAGCCATTCCCTGTCTAAACAAGTGTCCTTGTCCATGTCGACGTCCCGTAGCCAGCGAGCAGTATATATGTCTTCGTCCATCACACACAACCAACCATTGGATATCAATCATCCAGTCCAGGCCAGCTTGGCCCATCACGCCTCCTCGCGCCTGTCTCCCTCCTGCTGTTCGCTCTGTTGCTCCCCTTGCTTCGCCGTTTCGCCGTCACCGTCGCCGTCACCGTGGCCATCCTTATCCATGACGTTCTCAAACTGCGACCAGAGCGCCTCGACCGACGAGAACTCGTTGCCGACCTGCGTAGCCGGAAACACTCAGAATTAGCCATCCGCTCGGGCGAAAAGGGAAAGAAAAGAGGAAAGAGGCGCCAGTATCAAGGAGCACAGACGCACCGCAATAACGGCCTCGAGCGACCGGTTCAGCTTGTTGATGTTCGCCAGGACGTGCTCGAAGCTCTATGCGGTAAACAGTCAGATCAGGCGTCGCGTCGCTTCGGTCGGAAACATACCATGGCAATGTCGCCAATGAGCGCCTCGCGCTGCTGCTCAAAGTATGTCTTCTCGTGGGCGCCCATGGCGGACGCGGACCGTGGGTTGGAAGCCATGGTTTCCGGTGTAGGTGGATCGAGAAGGCGATGGATGCGCTGTCGCGTGGAGGAATTGGCGCGGCGTGTTTTGGCGGGGTGCTGTGGCGTTTGTTTGGCGGGGTCATGGCACATGTTAGTCGAGGCTTAACCTCACCCGGCCACCTTGAATCATGACGATCACGGACGGGTAAGTTAAGGCGTGAAGTCGAGGACTATTAACAGGCGCACCAAGTGCGTCAGGATTCCCACAGATCTCTCTCACAAATATCTACGTATTTAAAAACAAGAAAGAAAAACACTCCTCCGTATGGATACAACCCGGCCCAGCCCATTCCATCCCAACCAAAACATCCCTTCATCATGCGCCGAGCGTGGGAACATTCCTTCCTTCGAATGAATATACAAGTCCGCCTTTCTTCCCTTCACCACCTTTCATCTCTCTCTTCTTCACCTTCGATATTGATCTGGATGCCTTTCATATTCATGTGGCCTCAGACCTCTGGCCATCATCTCTCGTGGGTCTCTGGCCTCTCTGGGATCACGCGGATCTCGAGGATCCCGTGGGTCCCTGGCATCTCTCATCTGCATCTCTCTAGGGTCCTGGCCTGGATACGCGGGACCTGGTTGTGGCGGTGGCGGGCCACGACCGTCGTAGACGCCGGAGCCAGGGGTATAGCTGCGACTCTGCGGGAGTTCTCTAGGGTCTCGTGGCATCTCTCGAGGGTCTCGTGGCATCTCTCGAGGGTCTCGTTGAAGCTCTCGGGGGTCTCGTTGGAGCTCTCGGGGATCTCGCTGCAGCTCTCGGGGGTCACGCTGTAGCTCTCGGGGATCCCGCTGCAGCTCCCGCGGGTCTCGTTGCAGCTCTCGGGGATCTCGCTGCAATTCTCGAGGGTCTCGCTGCAATTCTCTTGGATCCCGTTGTAGCTCTCGCGGGTCTCGTAGCTCTCTAGGATCTCGTGGAGCGCCATACCGATACGCCTGGGCTGGCGGCGGTACGGGCTCCGGTCCTCTAGAAGTAGGGGGCTGATACCGACCTTGCATCTGGTGCTGTGGCGGTTGCTGCTGTGGTGCCGAGCCATAGTACGACCCACCACGGCCGTCATCCCTCATGCCCATGTGATGGGGCTGCTGAGGAGGTGGCACCTGTGCTGACGACCAAGAAGGCGCTGGCGTGGTCGGTTTGGTGACAGGATGCTGAGTTGGCCACGATTGCTGTGGAGGTGGCTGCGAGGTGTTTGGTGGAGGCTGTGATGACCAGGCCGACGGTTGCTGGAGGCTCGAAGGGCCTTGCTGGTGAGCTGGTGGTGGCCAAGAGTTCTCGCGGCCGCTTTGAGAGACCTCACGCGACCGAGATGCAGTCGGGTGCATGGCGTACTGAGCAGTCGGCGAAGCAGCATGGGACTGTTGAGCCGCGGATCCGTACGAGGTAGGATATCCCGCCGGGCTCTGGTACTGGACTTGTCCTGATTGCCCCGGCGGGGGATAACGATGGGAGCTCTGTGGTGAGTTTGTCCCACTTGGTTGCGTTGGCTGATAAGGATTCTGTCGGTAGTAATCTCTCTCCGCAGCAGCAGCCGAATCAAGTCCAATCGACGCCCTTGTAATGCCAATGTGCTGAGGCTGAGGTGACTCTGCGTATGTTGGCTTTAGTGATGGCATCGCCGACGGTCCACCAGATGGCGCTCTGCCGTACGGATACTGAGGCTCCGGCTCCCTGCGCATCTGAGGAGGTGGTGGCGGACGGCCCATTGGCTGAGGCGGGGGGGTTGGCGATGGCCTCACGGGAGTACTTGCAACATCATTAACTCGCTTGGGTGGCTGTGGAGGAACGTCATTGAGTAAGGACATGATGTTGAGAGACTTTCGAGGCTCTGACGGCCGAGACGGCGGTGGAGCTGCTGGAGTCGGAGTGCTAGCCTGAGGTGTTGGTGAGCTGTACCGTTCCTGCAGACTACCCGATGATTGTCTCTGCTGGAGTGACGAGATCGGACGGTTGGTTGGCGTGCCCATTTGAGGTGTGCCCATCTGAGACGTGCCCATCTGAGACGTGCCCATCTGGGGCGTACCCATCTGAGGCGATCGCACAGGAGGCTGCTCACCAAGCAAACTCCTGACCGGCTGCGATGGGGCTTGTTGCTGAACGGGTTGAGAATATGACTGAGGTCGGCCGGGGTCTTGGGGCGGTGGCCTTGCCAGGGGCTGGCCAAGGCTTGATTGTTGACGATGATGACCAAAAGGCTCATAGTGGTGTTGTTGCGGTGCCGCTTCGGGTTCTTGCTTAACCCGAAGTGTCTGGCGCTCCGGCGGCCGAGACATCTCTCTTTCTCTCTCCCTTTGTTGCTGTTGCTGTTGCTGTTGTTGCTGTTGTTGCTGTTGTTGCTGTTGTTGCTGTTGTTGCTGTTGTTGCTGTTGTTGCTGTTGTTGCTGTTGTTGCTGTTGTTGCTGTTGTTGCTGTTGTTGCTGTTGTTGCTGTTGCTGTTGTTGCTGTTGTTGCTGCTGCTGCTGCTGCTGCTCACGCAATTGCATCTCCATCTTTTGTCGCTCCATTTGTTGTCGCTCTATCTGAGCATTGTGCTCGAGTATTGCGTCGTTCTGTGCCGGTTGCAGGGGCTGAGCGGCAGCCAGTTGTCGTTGCTCTCGGGGTTCTGTGACAGGGGGGCCTGCCGGTGCCTTTGGAGGCAGTGGTATCCGTTGCTGAGATGGAGGTTCACGCTCACGTTCAGGGAAAGTGAATGGCTGTTGTTGAGGGGCTCGCAGGGGCCTCGAGGCTGGTGACATCGTCTGTGAGACTGGCTGGGATGACGGATGCTGCTGCATAGCCAAGGGCTGCTGAGGCGGTTGAGCAAGTGGTTGTTGCGCTGGCGCTTGCGCGATCGGAACCCCGTAGCTCGCGAACGGTTGGCCTCGGGGTGGTTGGCCAATGGCGTCTATCTTTACTTGGGTTGGTTCGTTGTGGAGGTCGATACCGGGAGCAACAGCAAGCGGTCTTGAAGCGTTGGATGCAGAATTGTCGTATCTTCTGCCTCGGCCGCTGGTTGATGGCTGAGGCGGGTCTGGTCTCTTCTCGCCTCGGACCCGTTTGTCGTCTGCTTCCTGCACGATCGCCTCCCACTCCGTCTTGCCTTGATCCTTCTGTCGCACGAAATAGTTCTTAACCTATGGCACTGGTCAGTATTAATCAGATAAAACACACTCACTCGACTCACCATCACGGCGGTTTTGGATCCCATATGGGCCGCGATTGCTGTCCAATCGGACCCAAACGCTCGCAAGAGGTGTGGGAAGTCATTAGATTCAGACACACTCCAGTAGCTTGAGGCTTGTGTTGGGGCCTTTCGCTCCTGTTGTGGCTGAACCAAGTTGAAAGTGGTCATGGCTGGCTGTGGTGGAGGCTCCGGACGGAGCGAAGGTGCTGCCATGACTTCGGAAATAGACGACGCAATGGGTTGGGGCCTTTCCACGGTCTGGATCGGCTGCTGTGGCTGCTGCTGGACGGCAAACGGAGGCTGGATTCCAGACGGTGGCTGCTCAAACTGAGTCGGCAGGCGAGTAACTTCAGGGGCTGGCGGAGCCTGTTGCAAGTCGACATTGAGGGCTCGCGAATTGGACCTCGAGCGCCCCTTGCCCGTTCCGGCTGCGGGAGCCGCGGCAAGTGTCTGGTTCACCTTGGGCACCTTGGGCTCCTTGTCCTTCACCGCCTTTCGTCCTCGTTTTCTGCCGTCAGGCTTCTCACCGTCGCCCTTGGCAGCAGCAGATCCCCCACGACGACCCGGAGTGCCTGACGGGGTCGAGTTCTCCGTGTCAACAGCGGGTTGCTCAAATCCCCATGTTGGCGCAGCGGCTCGTCGTGGTCGTCTCCGTTCGCCGTTCTCTCCAGGTTCGTGGTTCTCCTCGGTTTCGGGTTCGCCATTCCCAAGCTCGGAAACCAGGGCGCTGGATCTCTGTTTACCTCGTCCGCCCTTCTTGCGCCTCTTAGGCTGCTTCTTGAGCTTCTCCTTAAGATTGAGCTCTCTCTTTCGCATGTAGTAGTATTGGATGCAGTTGCCAAAGTCTCGATGAGGCACAGCGTCCGCGATTCTGCCCCACTGCTTTGGTGCTTCCAGGTATCTCTTCTCAAAAAAGCCGGATTCTTCTTCGGTGAAGTTGTTCACGGGGGGCAGAACGCGCCATGCCGAGACCAATCGTTCAGGAGGAGTAAACCCGGACTGATCAATGTAGTGGGTATTGTCCTTGTCCTCTTGGGTCCAGATCATATCCGGAATGATTGCCTCTTTCTCAGTGCGATACTTCTCCTTCTGTGCTCTGAGCTCGCGTTCTCTTCGTTCCTCGTCCTCTCGCATAGACGCTTGCAAGACTCGCTCCAGGTCACGTTCCGTAGCAAACCGCCGGCCACGGCCACTACCTTCATGCTTGTGCTCTGGCGTTACAGAGCCAGGCGCCTCAACTACTGTCGAAACAGAGAATTTGCCTCGGCTTTTGACAGCTGCGGGGTCACTCGACGCAGTAAATTTGAGGTAGTGTTCGTAATTCTCAGAATAAGTTTTACGATCGCGGTCCTGTTCAGTTGCGTTCTCAAGGCTGATCTTATCAAGTTGCTCGATGATGTATTCGTCGATAGCCGAATCCGAGCGTAAAGTGTTGAGGAAATCTCTATCCTTGTCCCAGGACAGGCAGCTATAATCGGGAAGACTGTCAATGGGCGGGGTGGTCATGTACTGCCTGACGGTATCGACGTTCATGTAGGAGTCGTCTTCGGATTCAGTTTCGTCGTCATCAACCTGAGATGGTGTACTCGGCGGCTTGGAGGCTATCTCGGTTGATTCCAACAGAACACCCGGGGCATTGTTGGTCGGGTGTGATTCCTCTGCAAGTGCTGTAGCAGGCCTCTCCTGGGGACCCTCTTTAGGCTTCGCGGGCTCTGCCTCTGAGGAAGCAGCTGGTTTCAAAGCAGCGTCTTCTTTAGTCGCGATCTCGACCGTCGGGATGGCGCTGTCAGGGGCAGGGGGATTCGCCATGCTGGTTGAGTCAATCTCCATCTCCTCAGTCTTTGGCTCAAGCTGTGGCCCAACAGTTCCTATCACCACATCCTCCGTCATTACGGCATCTGGGGCGAGCTTGGGCTCCTTAGTTGGTTCCTTCTCTGGTGCCTTCTCTGGTGCCTTCTCTGGTGCATCCTCGAGCACTTTTCCAGACTCCAGTTCAGGCCCCTCCGCTGGCTTGTTTTCGGCGTCCTTCTGGCCGTGCATTTCGGCGTGCTTGTCAGCCTCCTTTTCGACTTGCTTTTTGGCTTGCTTCTCGATCTGCTTCTCGACTTGAGCCTCGACTTGCGTCTCAAGTTGTTCCTCGATGTGCTTCTCGACGTCCTTCTCAGTTTCCTTCTCGGCCTCCTTTTCGATTTGCTTCTCGACTTCTTTCTCAGCATCGTTCTCGGTCCCCATCTCCATATCCTTGTCGACCTTCTTCTCGATGGGTTGGTCGACCTGCTTCTTGATATCCTGTTCGGGTTCTTGCTCGGGCTTATTCTCGGGTCCCTTCTCAGATTGCTTGTCAGGTTTCATCTGAGCTTCATCCGCCTTCGTTGGCATCTCGCTTGGAATGTCAGCAACATCGGTCATATCGACATCCTTGTCCTTCTCTTTCTCCTTTTCTGAATCCTGGTCCGGTCTCTGGGGGGCAGGCGATGCTTCAATGACCTCTTTGATCACCTCAACTTGCTGGATCTCTTCAGTCTCTGGGACTACCTTGATCTCCTTCACTAGTTCAGCATGTTTAATTTCCTTGGCCTCCTTAGGCTCCTCAGTTACCTCTAATACCTCAATCATCTCAGCAACCTTAGCCTTAGGGACCTGTCTGACCTCTCTGGCTTCCTCAGCTGGTTGAATTGGTTCAAGCAAAGGCCCTAGCATTTCCATCAGTCCCTCGCCTTCGCTGAGAATTTTGACCATGGACCCATGAGACAAAGCGGCGAAGCGAGCCATGACCTCTGTAGGCAGTTTGGGCTTCTGGAGCTTGGCCAACTCAGCCTCGGTTTTCGCGATTTCCATAGCAAAGTAGTCCGCCATGTCGTCGTCGTCATCGGACTCGGAATTCTGCTCTGGTAGTACACTCTTAGCTGGCAGTTCGAATCTGACCACCCTAATATTTGGACGCCTTCGTTGTCGTATCGGGGTCTCCTTCGGGGTATCGTGAGACGTTTCAACTCGCTGTCCTGGGCCGTTGGGAAATCTAAACACGCTTTCAGTTGTTGGCGAGGGGCCAAACCCACCCCTGTTAATATCCCTAGAAGACCGAATGTCGCGATCCATCGACTCCCGAGCGGATTGCGACTCTTGCTCGGATTTCACAGTAATCTCTCCGGGCTCAGCACTATACTGAGACCGCGCTCGATTGTCCAGGCCTGCCACGTGTGTGTCCGACTTTGCATCACTGCTGCGAGGCCGTCTCTCATCCTCGTAGTGGTCATGCTGGAAGCTGTCACGTCGAAGTGGAAGCCGATGTTGTACGAAACTTGGCGACCGCATCATCTTGGGGGACTCGGGAGCCTTCTTCAAATTCGGGTTAATCCATTGCTTGCTCGACGGGCGTTGTTGTGGCTTCTGTTGTTGAGCGCGAGGTCCAACCGGGATGGGTGGGCTATCAAGAGGCTTCGCCGGACCCATTGCGGGAGTAGATGCCTCGTGTCCACCAGACTGCCCAGCAGAGACAGGCCGGTCGCCAAAGGCTCGTGGTGCCGTTGGGGGAGCCTTTACAGCGGCACTAGCCGGAGCGTAGCCATCTCCGACACTCAAGGCTCGATTTGGGACAGATCCAAAGGCGGGTGCTGACGGCGCAACGGGAGGTGGCGATACCTCCTTGCTCGAGGGTGCAGAGTCGTGAGTGGCGTTTGCGCGTGCCTCCATTTTCGAACGGAACAGCTCGCGGTCGCGGGGGTCGCGTTCGTCTCGAGGATCGCGGCGGGCATCTACTTCTCCGTATCGGTCCATCCGATCCAGGCGATCTCGTTCGTCTCGGTCCCGACCCCAGCGGCCTTCCTGGGACCTGCTGCGTGGGTAGCGGTCGCCTCGATCGTCCATGTAGGGTCCTCGGCCACGACCGCGATCGGCAGGCCAGTCACCACGTCCTCTTCCGCGGCCACGGTGGAAGCCGCCTCCACGGGGAGGGTATGGTGACATGCCGAACTGGGGATCCGATGATGAGGAGCCCGCGCTAGGGGGTCCTCCATCTCGCGAGCCACGTCGGGACCTGTCAGCGTCAACCCCAAGGGGGCCTTCCCGCTCTCGGTCTCGGAAATCTCGTGTTGGCGATCTTGCTCGGCCGATAGGAGAGCGACGTGACCTGAAATCTCTTGAGTCGCGCCAGTCTCGATCACGATCGCGGTCGCGCTCACGGTCGCGCTCACGGTCGCGACTTCTGTCGTCCCGGTATCGATTACGATACTCGATGTCTCTATCTCGTCCACGGTCCCTGCTCTCATCTCTGGAAGACCATCCACGGCCACGACCGCGTCCGCGACCACCACCTCGGAAGTCACCCACAAAGCCTCCGCCCCGAGGTCCGCTGGGCGGGTCGATCAAAGCCTTGGGACCTCGAGGGGGTTCCCTCCGTAATGAGTCGCCGAATGAGTCGCGGCCAGGCGGGAATGTTGGATTGTTGGACCTCACCTCGGCTGAGGAGCGGCGCCTGTCCCCGTCGCTGTACTGCGAGGTCCGGTCATAGCGATCTGGAGACCGGTCCCGAGGCGACCGAGATCGCTCGTATCTCGAGTACCTTGAAGCCCTACAAGAAGAATGAAGGTGAGCATGGGGGAGGTTTGCGACTACAGGGGGTGGGTAGAGTTCATGCTCTGGAAGAGCCAGTGGACCGCGTCGGCATCTACGCGAATGTAGGAATTGTTGCGGATGCGGATGACGAAAGAGCGAAGGACAAGGACAGCACGTACATTGCGACAAATGGCAGGACCTAGACTTTGGTCGTCCGGTGAAATGTGTAGATCCGCCCATGCACCAGCGAGAAGTCTGCATGGACAGGATATGGCGGTAGTGGTTGGGTGGGTGGGTGATTGAAGATGGGTCGTCGGTGGTGGTGGTGGTGGTGCTTTGACTTTCGACGCGACAGTGGCTGGTGGAACCAAGAATCCGTCGAGGTTCCCCCGTGGAGCCGCACCGAGTTGGGCGCAGGCGCAGACACAGACGTAGTCGCAGGCGCAGACGGCGAAAAGGACGCAGGAGACAAGCCCGGGGAAGCGCAAAACGGACGCCGTCTGGAGCAGTCTGACAAGTCAGCAGGGCGCGCGCGAAGCCGGAGGCAGGCGGGAGTTTGGCGATGGGATGGGCGAGAATGGCGACAAGCCGGCGACGGGCGGGTTTGAAGGTGAAGAAGGATTGAAGAGGATTGAAGATGGGTGGCTCCGGGGCCTTGCAGCCTCACCGAGGCCCCAGTGGGCTGCTGTCGCGTGGCTGACGCATCTTACTGGTCGGCAAATGAAGGGTGCCCGGGCCTCCCTGGGGCTAGTCCCTACGAATTGGTGCTTGCAACGCCCTGTGAGCCGTCACCCGGGAGCCGTGGCTCACCAACTTCACGTCTCGCCTGTGCCACAAGAGAGGCTTGGGCTGCGGCTTGTCCCAAGACTGCCGCGTTGCACTAGTCCCAGAACGGGGTTGCGCTTGGCGGATGTGGAGTGCTATGTCCACGCCCCCTACGTTTAGTCTTCTGGCTCGATTTTTGATCGGTTTTTAATGGGTTTTTCTAATGCAAAAGCCCAATCATTGCCCCGCTGTTTGTGTGTCTGTCGTCTTTGTGCGGAGCCCGGAGCCGGGAATTATTCTCAGAGACGAAAGGAAACCAAGGAAATGAGCAGGTTGCGGAAGGAATCAAGAGACTTTTCCTGAAGAAGAGTGACGTCGGGCTTACAACTGCTGCAAGATATCTCGACATCTCGCTCAACTCAACCACGGCCCAGTTCCCATCCACCACCGTCGTCTCTCACTCATAGACAATCACGGGGGTATTTTTCTGAACTCTCGACCAGTTTCTCTTCTTCAAACCACTCTCTCGCTTATGACTTTTGAGTCACCCAGCTCGACACCATGGACCCCTCCAATGCGCCTCCCGCCGCCGCCGCCGCCGCCGTGCTCGTCCAATCCGAGGAGATGCCCAAGGACGCGCAGAAGGTGGAAGAGCTGGATTTCAACAAACTCAAGGACCCCATCACGGCTGAGGACTTGCTCCAGGGCATGCGGCACATGGGCTTCCAGGCCTCGTCCATGTGCGAGGCCGTGAGGATCATCAATGACATGGTTAGACCTGCCAACTCCCACGGTGGGATAGCGGACAGCCGACAACATACTCGGTCATTGGGCTAACTCTTCTTCTTTCTACTCTGAAGCGGGCCTGGCGAGACCCAGAGACTGGTGACAAGACAACCATCTTCCTGGGATACACGTCCAACCTCATCTCATCCGGCCTGCGCGGCGTCTTCCGCTGGCTCGTCGAGCACAACCACGTCTCGGCCATCGTGACCACGGCCGGCGGCGTCGAGGAGGACTTCATCAAGTGCCTCGGCGACACCTACATGGGGTCCTTCAGCACGCCCGGCGCCGACCTCCGCCGCAAGGGCATGAACCGCATCGGCAACCTGGTCGTCCCCAACGCCAACTACTGCGCCTTCGAGGACTGGGTCGTTCCCATCATGGACAAGATGCTCGAGGAGCAGGAGGCCAGCAAGGGCACCGACGACGAAATCAACTGGACGCCCTCCAAGGTCATCCACCGCCTCGGCAAGGAGATCAACGACGAGCGCTCCGTCTACTACTGGGCCTACAAGAACAACATCCCCGTCTTCTGCCCGGCCCTCACCGACGGCAGCTTGGGCGACATGCTGTACTTCCACACCTTCAAGACCTCGCCCCTGCAGCTCAAGGTCGACATCGTCGAGGACATCCGCCGCATCAACACCATGTCCGTCCGCGCCAAGAGGGCCGGCATGATCATCTTGGGTGGCGGTATCGTCAAGCACCACATCGCCAACGCGTGTCTGATGCGCAACGGTGCCGAGTCGGCGGTGTACATCAACACCGCCCAGGAGTTTGATGGCAGTGACGCCGGCGCAAGGCCAGATGAGGCTGTTTCCTGGGGAAAGATCAAGATTGACGCTGATAGTGTAAAGGTAAGAAGTCTTGTGCCACGAACAAATGCGCCCGACATGCTGAGCCCAGATCGCAGGTTTACCTCGAAGCTACGGCTTGTTTCCCCTTTATTGTGGCAAACACTTTCGCCAAGGACATCCCACAAGAAAAGGAAACAAAATAGATTAGATGTGTACTCAGAACTAAGAAATAAAACAAAAATAGCACGATGTTGGCAGTGTTCACGATCTTTCAACTTTAGGGTTCATCGGATGACAGCAAGACAGCTTTTTGAATAACTAACGCTGGGCTAATTCGCCTGGATAAAGGCTACATGTCGAATGATGAAGCCTCGCTCCTAGACTATCGATCAAGTCCTTCAAGTGTGCCTTTGCTATCTAGTCCGTACCTAGACATGGTCCTTGACGGCATCAACTTTCAGTCTCTTCGCTGCGGGTTCGCCCGTTTCCAACACATCTCCGTTCTGCGAGGCTTCGTCAACTCCAGCAGTCTCCTCATCGCCCCGAGCTCGCTTAGCAGACGACTCAGCAGCAGCAGCAGCCGCACGCGCAGCCATCCTCTCAGCCTTCTCCTTGGCCACTTGACCTCTCGGTCGGTATCGATACTTGTTGGCCAAACGCCGCTCCTCTCGAAGTCTCTCTTCTTCCTGCCTTTCCTGTTCGAGGCGCCAGATCTTTGTAATGTCCATGGTTTCTTTTCGCATGTTCTCGATCGCTTTCTGACCATCCTGGAGCTGTGGCCAGGCGGCATTGCTGCCACCCTTTCTGGTCATCATCCAGTGGATCACATCGATCTCCTCGACAGTGCCGTCCGAGCGGCGGGCTGCTCGGGTTCCCTGGCGCCAAAGCTCCCGGTGAGCCCTCTTAAAGGAATTGTTTCGCGGGAGGTTGGAGCCTTCGGTGCCCTCACCCAGCAGGCCAATGGGGGGTGAACGCGTTGGGCTGGTCTTGTTGGCAGCTCGACCACTGCCACGGCGCTTTTTCTGGGGGCCTGGAGGTGTAGGTGTGCGAGAAGCAACAGGGCCTTCACCGGTGCTTGTGATAGAGGTTTCGGTTGGAGCCTCTGGACTCTGAGTTACGGTCGACGGCGAGCCCCGGGGAGAACCAGTGGTATTTCCGGTTTCTTCTTGGGTGCTTGGTGAAGGCTGCTGAGTTATCCCCGGTGGCTCAACTGGTTCATACGGCCGGACAATAACGCGCAGATCTGAAGTATGGTCAGCGTGAGTCGTTGGGCCGATGAGGGTGAGCGACAAACCAGGCGGCTTAGGGCGAAGCCCAAAGTTGCGGCTGCTTGCCTCAGTGTTGGGATCCATGTTCCGTATTTAGGTTGGAGATGGATTCTGCGAGCTCAGGCGAGGAGTTACCACCGACAGTAGGATGCGATGACCCGTTTAGCGGTCGCAGTTCTTTGTTACTGTTGACTCGCGAAAGAGACGACAGGGAGGTCGAATTTATCGCAGCACTCTTAGAGCCGGATTCGGTTCCTCCAGGTCGAGATGAGAACGGGTCAGGTGAAGTCAAGTACGTTTGGTTAGGCGTGGATGATAACGGAGCCCCACGAGGTTCAGGACGTGAGAACTCGCGATGCTTGGGGCTGACGTAGCCCTTCTTGGTGATTCTTGCAGAGCGCCGAGGAGGATTTTCAGGTTTGGTAGACTCAGCTTCTGGGAGAATGGGAGAAGGCGGTTTCTGCAAGTGGTCGCAGTTTGACAGTTGGCCAACAGGAGACGTCGATGTGCGTGGCAGCTGTTCGCAGTTGGTAATCGGGCGGCTGGTCCACGGGCACGGCGGCGGATACTCTCCTCGCGAAAAATACAACAAGATCCAGGCGGCCTCGAGCGTTTTCTGGTCTACGTCTTTGTAGTCTTCGACTGAAAAGCTATCTATCCCCAGCGGCTGGGGTACCGGCGTGTCCTCGGGGCTTAAAGAGTGAAGACGTTCTTCGTGATCCTGGGTTGCGGTGTTCGATGTGGCTGGACGTTGACGTTGCCGCTTCCTATGGGTGAATCGCAATGATGGGCCACGTCTTTTCGCCTTGGGCATCGTCGATGATGCTAGTATGAATACTTGCCTTGTCTGGACGTCGGGTGCTAGAGATGCAGCGGAAGAATGAGTGTGTCCTGTTCACTTAATCGACAATAGGCTTGCTGAGGATAAGTGCTCGGAAAGGTGGTAGATAGGTAGGTATCAACCATTCGCAACGCCATAAGCAAGAATATCAATCGAAATGAAGACTGCTTAGAAAGGAATGAGGATGGAAAGAACCAACACCAGTCCTAGCGAGTAGTAGTTTCCACGAATGCGAGAGTTTTTTTTTTTGGTTACCATGCCCTCGGATCGAGCAGGCGGTCCTGAGGCTTTATACATAATATTTGGCTGGGAGGGCCTTTAAGGACTCAAGGTCGTTTGATTCCCTACACCCGTTTGTCCCGGAACATAACTGAGTATGGCCAACTCTAACCTACTGGGCACGGAACCAGGAACTTGGTCCTTGTAATCCACTACGGCATGAATTCCGTGAAGCCGGCGATCACATCCACGCTTTGTTCCAATGATCAGAGCCGTTCCAAGGTAGGCATGCAGTGTCCCGTTGATTAAAACAATCATCGTTGTGGTAACCTCTAAAGAAGGACCGGATGTTGTGCCGTTCAGACGACAAAGGAGTTTGGTTACCCTGCAGCAAACACAATCCATGCAAATATCTGCTCGAGGCGGCGAAGCACCTTTATGACCATTGAGCAAGCTTTGCGATATGCTTCCTAATTTTCGCCGATCAACTCTTTGAAGGCGAGCAGCGCAGAAGCCCAATCGGCAGCCCCGTATCCCTCTGCCCAGGTACCGACATTCTGGATGCCGTCCAGGTCATCCTTCATGTGAGCCTCGTTTGTCGTCCCATCCAGAACGGTGACACCCTCGAGCCCCAGGACCAAAGTATAATACGCCGCTACTGGAGGCACGCCAGCTTTCTCGGCAATCATCTTCACAGGCTGCGCTTTGAAGAGACGCGGGTTGCCGCTCAGTGTCCAGAAAGACTGGAAGACGATACCCTCCTCGCGGCAGAAGGCACGCAGGTCGGTTTCGAAGCCAGTGCCTTCGTAGAAACGATTCTGCACGACGCTAGGCTTGACGGTGGCTTGGTTACTCAAGGCTTGGAGAACCGGGAGGGTCGTGTTGGAGATGCCGAGGTTGCGGATCTTGCTAGGCACATATGACTCCAGCGCCTTCCAGGCCGTAAGGGTCTCCTCGATGGTCTGCATGGGACTGTGCATCACGACGCTGTCCAAGTATGATTCCTGGCCTGGAATGGTGAAGAACTCGAGCGACGACTGCACCGACTGGTGCACCTTGTCCGCCAGCGGTGCCTCAAGGTCATAAGGTGGATTCTGACCTTGAGCGCTTGGTGGCGAGAATTTAGTTTGGATCTTTCAGGTTCATCCGGTCAGTGAATATTCGGGTGAGTATTTTTTAGAAGAGGCAGCCTACAAAGAGAGCCTCTCTCGTGATGATTCCATCGCTGATGGCCTTTAGGGCACCCTGCGCGACGCCTTTCTCGTTGTAATGTTTGGGCTGCGCAGCCGTATCGATACCGCGGAACCCATGCTTCAACGCCTTGTAGACAAGGTCGGCCGATTGATCTTTTTTCCACGCGGTGCCATATACCAGCTTCGGGATTGTGGTGGAGGAGCCCTTCAGGGTCAAATCCTTGGCGAGGCGGGATGCTTGAGCCATAGTGAAGAAGTAAGGTAAGGTACCGAGGTGATAGCGGCTGGCAATCAGGCAGTTAGCTGATAGGGGTGGCAGTGGTTTGGGGGGGTTTGGATGCGGGAGTGTAGTTCATGGATGGAATAAAGAAGGCTCCGAGATCAAGTGACGATGACGGTTGGTGATGCGGCCTGAGCGAATAGCCTTGTGTCCTGTCTTGCATTGCATACTACCTACTTGGGTAGCGAGGTACATGTTCTGTGCACAATATTTCTTCAACCTTCAGCAGGTAGCAGCTTTCTTTCAGAAGATTTATAGTCATTACTGATTCGCTGCGCAAGCGCAAGTTCATGACGGATAGTCACATACGCGGTGAGAAACGAGAGAATATATTATAGGTTGATGATGAGAACCTAAGACCAGAACCTAAGAGCCCTAGTACCTAGGTAATGAGCCTAAGTCCCTAGAAAAGAACCAAGTAACTTTTCAACGATAGGAATTCATTCCGCGCCGCATGGCTGAATAATGACAAAGCGGACACCGATAATGACGTCGGCGGGCGCTTTTTACCCCCACCACGTTGGTTGACGCGCCGGGTTCGGTCGCTTTTCCCGCAGATTCCACGGGGAAGCCCCGCGATCCGTTCACGTTGTGGAAATGACTGCGCAGAAAAGAACGGCGAGCTTCTACAATACAGTGGATAAACGATGAACTAGACAGGCGCTACGGGGAGCTGTCCGTGGGGAAAACTTGGGGAAACTCGGCGATGCTAGCCCCTTCGAGGACATCTCTCGATGCAAACTTCGGGACAACTTGCCTGGATCGGGGCTGCACAGTGAAGCAATTCCGAACTTCCCTCTTCCAAAGCTCCACCTCAAACCGCCATGGTGATGATGATTCGCACACAAGACTATTTACCCCGCAGACGGCACAGTTTCCGTGGAAGCTAGACTAGAGCAAGAATAAAAGGAGCCGTGAAGAAGCCCGCCCGCCACCCCACTGGATTGCCTCGTCTTTCTTTTCCATTGTGATGCCCATCTAATCCACCGTCCTTCAGCTCCTTGCCTAGCTGTGGTTCCTGTACAGAATCACTGTGAAACTCTTTATCTACCAACGCAGCCCCTCTTATATCACAATGGCTCCCTTCACGATCAAGTGGGGAATCCTGGCCACCGGTGGCATCGCCGAACGTCAGTCTCGATCCCTTCGATTATTCCTCAAATCTTGACTCAGACTGACCACCTCCCGTCTACAGACTTCTGCAAGGATCTTCTCACCAACCCCGCCCTTCGAGACGTCGATGATGTCCGCCACGAAATCGTCGCCGTCGCCTCTTCTACCTCTGCCGAGCGGGCAGCGGACTTCATCAAGAAGATCGATGGCCCTGCCTCGGCCAAGGCCTACGGCTCATATGCCGAACTCGTCGCGGACTCCAACATCGACATCATCTACGTCGCCACGCCTCACAGCCACCATTTCCAGAACGCCATGCTGGCCATCCAGGCCGGCAAGAATGTGCTCTGTGAGAAGGCGCTCACCGTGACGGCGTCTCAGACTAAGAAGCTAGTTGAGGCAGCTCGGGAGAAGGGTGTCTTTTTCATGGAGGCTGTCTGGGTTCGGTACTTCCCTCTCAGCATCAAGATTCGAGAGTTGATCAAGTCCGGCGCCATCGGCCCCGTCTACAGAGTTATTGGTGAGCTGGACTCTGCCCGCTTTGAGTGAGGACCCGTTTGACTAATGCCCCCTGTGTAGCCGATCTTTCGTTCAACAAGGACCTTCCCAATGGCAAAATCGACTTCCCGGACTCCCACCGAATGGTCAACCCCGATCTCGCTGGAGGAGCCCTGCTTGACCTCGGCATTTACTCACTGACCTGGGTATTCCAAACCCTTTACCACATCAAGTCCGGGGAGGAGAAGGAGACCCCCAACGTCGTGTCCGCCATCAACAAGTACGACACGGGTGCGGATGAGACAACCAGTATTATTTGCCAGTTCCCCAAGAGCAAGGCTATGGGCATTGCCATGACGAGCCTGCGCGTCGGCACCGACCTGGATGGACTCTACACTGGCGGCCCCGCGATCCGCATTCAGGGCTCCGGCGGCGAGATCCAGGTGACGGGCCCTGCGTACCGACCTACCGAGTACAAGGTGATCAAGAAGGACGGCAACGGCCTCGTTGAGGTGGTTTCCTGCCCGATCCCGGAGGACCCCAAGCGAGACAACTGGGGCCACGGCATGTTCTGGGAGGCTGACGAGTGCGCGCGATGCATCCGCGATGGTAAGCAGGAGAGCGCTACGATACCGTGGTCAGAGAGCATCGTGATCCTAGAGACGATGGAGCAGGTGCTCAAGCAGGGCGGCGTCCAGTACCCGGAGCAGATTACGTCGGACATATTCGATCCCAACGGTTCCCTCAACACGGGCAAGCGATGAGCGCATGGAACCGTTCATTACGGTCTGGAAGGAAAACGCACAGGGGCCGAGAGGCGGCTGGGGGGAGGCCAGCTCACGGCATAATTAGCGAGGCGGGCAACGTGGGAGACGGGGGAAGTTCGTGGAGAGGCTGGAGATGGCGGCGCTACGCGACGATGAATGGTTCGTGTCAGATACGTACTCGATACGGCATAGCGGATTGCAAGGACAGAAACTGCTACGTAGTACGGAGTAGCAATCGGACGATCATGCGTTCTTGACGACCCTTGAAGGGCTGCTAGCTCGGCGTGAATAATATAATCCTTGCCGTCGTCCCCTTAAGGCCTTGCCCTGGTTCGCTCTTCGCTTGGAGAAGAACGACACGCAAGGCGCCCGAGCTTCTCGTCATGGCGCGGTCCGGGGGCCATCCGCGGCGGTTTGACCTTCAAGGGTGTCTCGCGTCTTGTAAGGCTCCAACTTCAGCCCGGCTGATCGGAGATGTCGTGCATGGCGAGAGTCCAGGACCCATGCGGCAGGACCCCTGTCGACGATGTTGGGCTGAAGTGTTCCGGAAGCAGTATGAATACACGGTGAAGATTCGTAATTACACAGCTTATAGCGTGTATCTGCGAATTGGGCTGCGAACGTGCGCCCGCTGCCGGCGTTAATGACAACCGTCACCAGCGGGGACGGGGACCAGGGCGACGGGGAACGGGCGACAGAAACGGGGGTCGCATCGCCATGTAAAACCCGGCCGTTGTCGGTTCCATGACAATGCTACGCACAACCCACGGATGTTGCTGGCCCGTGTGATGACGCCATATATTCTGCAGAGAATGAGGTGATGTGAAAGAGGAAGAGTCATGGACCCTGGATGCGGAGATGGAGATGGGCAAGTTTTGTGTGGAGATGGCGATGGGAAACCTTGAGCCGTTGGGCGGGACGCTTCCGAGGTGTTCGTGACCGGGGGGGCTTACTTTAATTACTGGGTTGGGCTGTTGAAGTTGTTTTGTTGGTTCTATGATGATAGGGAAACTCCCTCGAGCACAAGTACCTTGAGTAAGGGGATGCTAGTAAGCTTGAGTCTGCTGGTTCCGTCAGTGTGTTGATTAGTTCCATCTTGTATTTCTTCCAAGGGTATAGTACGTAATAGACTACGTACTTTAAAACAACCAAAGGAACCTTGGGAAGTACTAACAAGCAGTCTAGAAGCCACGTACCCAGGTTCCAGGATAATTCGAAACCATCCATGGGTTGATCAGCCGCACCTCAATGGAAATACGGATAACTTGGTTGAGGGTTCGGTTTGGGCACTGACACTTGGTGCAGTCACAGCACCCCTCCCCCTGGAAGCTCCACTCCCAACCACACACACACACAGACTGGCTCGCTCACACACAGACTCACAACCACCATGGATGAAGGCTCCAAAAAGCCGATGCAGAAAATTAATCAGCGCCATCTATTCACACATGCTCCGTACGGAATACAACCAACGTGATTTATAACGCTGAGACATCATCTGCTACTGCTCCTTCCTGCCTGATTAGCTCCGTTTCTTTTCTCGCCCACGCCCCCCCCGGAACCTACCAGAAGCCCGCCGCCCCCTCCACCTCACTCTTTTCAAGGGTTTGTCTCTCTTCTTCAACACCAACACCAACACCAAAACACCCCCCGACCCCGACCCCGAAACTAAGACAAACCACCACCAGCCATGGCGAGTGGTTCGTCGGCAATGCCGGCTGCGGACAAAGACGGGCCGCCAGCGGTTCCCAGCCAGCCTCATCTCCAGCCGCCGGCTCCACAGCAAGGCCGCAGAAGCGAGACCGCCGATGGCAGTCAAGATGCTTCCGCACCCGCTTCTACAGCGGCCCAGGCCGAGACATACGAGGCCGCGCACGTGCACGCCGTCTACGAGGCCATCGCGCCTCACTTCTCCTCCACCCGCCACAAGCCCTGGCCGCGGGTCGCCCAGTTCCTCACCGCCCAGCGGCCCGGCAGCGTCGGCATCGACGTCGGCTGCGGCAACGGCAAGTACCTGCGCGTCAACCCGGCCGTCTACCTGATGGGCTCCGACCGCAGCGCCGCCCTCGTCCGCCTGGCCTGGGCGATTCAGCGCAAGAGCCCTGTTGACGAAGCCGCCGTTGCTGCTGCTACGGGGAACGGAGAAGTGGAAGTCGTAGTCGCCGATGGGCTCGTCCTCCCGTACCGCCGGTCCGCCGTCGACTTTGCCATCTGCATCGCCGTCATCCACCATCTATCCACGCCCGCTCGCCGGCGGGAGGCCATCGCCGCGCTGCTGGAGAGCGTGCGGCCCGGTGGTGGCCGGGTGCTGGTGTATGTGTGGGCGTTGGAGCAGGCGTCGAGCCGCCGCGGCTGGGACGAGAGCAGCGACCAGGACACGCTAGTGTCGTGGGTGATGCGCAAGCCCAAGGGCCAGGGCCCTGACGAGACCTACCAGCGCTATTATCACCTTTATCGCAAGGGCGAGCTGGAGGCGGATGTCGAGGCGGCCGGTGGCGTGGTTGAGGATAGCGGATATGAGAAAGATAACTGGTGGGTGATATGTAGTCAACCGTCGTGAGGAGCCAGATACAAATGAAAAGATAAAGAAATAAGCTAAATCCCTTTAAAGGAGTAACATAAGTGGGGAAAATTCAATGGGGAAAATAATAGCGTGATGAGTTAAATCGAACTCGGACCTTCAACACCATGATGGAGTGTGATAAACAAGATAAGAACTTCCACCTCCTGTGCTTTTAATCCTCCTCCTCCAACCTGCTAGTAACTATACAACCTCTGTCTCTTCTCTATCAGCTTTGATAAGGTCTATCAGAACACAAAATTTCAAACATCCGGCATCGCCGTCCCATGATATCCTCCATTCCATCCCATTCAAACATTTCCTTTCCATACCCTTTCTCCATGTCCCTCCATCCCAAGTCGACTTCCCCCCCCGAGACAAAACGATGCCCGGGAACAGAATAATCTAAACAGCCCGCGGGTTTTTTTTTTGGGGTGCCCTTTCGAATATCATCCAAGGTCCCTTGACCCCCCGGGCCATGCTACCCCTGCTTCCACTCGTACGCCTTCTACCGATACAAGAAACAGAGTCTGAAAGAGAAAGAAAAAGAAGAAGAAGAAATGAAAAGAAGAGAAAAGAAGAGAAGAGAAGAGAAAAGAAGAGAAGAGAAGAGAAGAGAAAAGAAGAGAAGAGAAGAGAAGAGAAGAGAAGAGAGGAGAAAAGAGACAATAAACCATTCCGAAAAATGACAAGGCAACGAAACGAAGAAATAATAATAATCCCGAGTATTTTTGGTTTTTGTTCCACATCCCAAATGTCTTTCGCCTCGTGTCCATCGTATCCCATCCCGTCGTCACCCCATGCAAGCCATGAAATGCTGTTGTAAGATATGCGTCCCAAAAATGTTCCCTTTGTGTACCCTCGTTCCAAAACGTTTCAAGTGGCAGATAGAGAACCGCTTTCCGACCTCCAGTTTATCCTCATTCCGATGCAACCCAGATGCTGTGTGAGTGTGTTCGTGTTTGTGTTTCCGTCCCTGGTAAAAAGACCATGCGTCGCCGTTTCGTGTCGCCTGCTGTCCCAAAACAACCCTCGTAACCCAACCCTGGCCAATTGGTGCCCAAACAAAACCAAAAGTTCAACTCCGTGTTCGCCCGTACCCCTTGTCCCCCTGATGTTGGGAGGGAGAGAGGCTCTTATGCCATGCGTCGTCTGTGGCTCGACTCTCGCTGAAGATGGTCAGGGCTGGCTCGTCGCTTCGACCCGGTCGTCTCCATCGAGTAGCCACCGAGGGCTGGAAGAAGCGGCGTCTGGCTCGGAGGGGCAGTCATCGGAACGCTTGCTGCTCCCGCGGGAGTGCTGTATGGGCTGACGCCCGTGGTAAGCTCGGCGACTCCTGGGAGTAGCCCTCCTCCGCGCGGTGGCGGCTGGTTCTGGATCGGAGCTAGGCCGGGTCCTGGCACGTAGTGAATCTCGTTGGGGTCGGCGGCCATTGGCATCGGGGGCGGATGGATAGACTCGCGGCGAGAGACGATGGTGCGGCCGCTGGGGACACCCGCCATGGGCTGAGGTCGGTTGTAGATGGCTCGAGGGGACGGAGCTCGCAAGTCACGCGGCAAGCTGCCCTGGGAGTGTGAGTGGGCGTGGCTGCGGGAGGGAGAATTTCGGTGACTGGTGATGTTGGAGTCAACGTTGACGGCTGCGAGGGAGAAGGGAATCACGCCGGCTCGTCGTGCCATATCAGCCTCGCCGAGTTGCCAGTGCATGGCCTCTGCTGCTCGCCAGGGGACGGCCATTTCCTCCGCGACCTTGGCCCACATCTCCGGCTTGAATCTGTTATCGTGTTAGCTTGCTGTCCAAATTTAGGGGGCCCAGGAGCAGTCAAGTTGAAATCCCGAGACAGGGGAAATTCGAATTAAGTGTCCCTAGAGCCGATGAATCGTTGTCCTTACCTTTCATACAGTCTTGCAAGCTTGTTCTTGCGCTCCTCGTCCCACTCACTCCGTCTTTCGAGATAGTTCTGGTAGTGCAGGCGGCAACTGATGGCACTCCGGCCGGGAAGACGCTTGGAAATGTCTTCCCACTTCATGCCGCTCCCTCGGAGCTCGATGATGAGCGCATCCTCCTCGGGTGACCACTTACTCTGCTTCTTGACGGGCTGATCCGAGGCGTGGGGAGGCATGTTGCGCCTGCCAGCGGGCATTGAGGCTTGAATTACAGGCGGCGCAACATGCGCACCTGGCCGGGCTGGAGCCGTAGAGGCCTTGATCGAAGGCGGTCGAGGGGCGGGAGCAGACTGGGCTTGGCGTGGCGGCGAAACGGAAGACTCATCTGAGTCGGGGCCTTTGAGGAGGGCGGCGATATCCACGGTGACAGCCGGTATGCCCGATCTGCCCACGCGGGGACCGTTGGCATAGGAGCGCGGAGCGCGCACCAGGTCGAGACGGCTCTGGAAGTCCACGGTGGTCGGATACTCCGCCCGCAAGAGGCAGAGCGGAGTCTCGCTCTTGAGTTGGGCCAGCTCGGCGACTGGTTCCGGGGTCCGATCTACGTCTGGCTTGGGTGAGGCTTCGAGAAGCCCTGCGTCGTTGAACAACGCCGTGTATCGGTGCACAACAGTTGCACTTGGATTGCGTGACTCTGTTTATAGGCGACACTGGGGGTTGAGAGGCCGATAAGGGGCAAAGAGTTGATGAAGTTGGCGGAAGGGGAAGAGGTGAAGAGCGTAGTAGTTGGCGAGGTTCACGGCAGCGTCGATGTTTGAAACAACAAGACGGACGAGGAAGGATAGGTTGGCTTCTGGTATGCGTTCTAGATGCGGAAATAGTCCTTGTGGTGGAGGGGTGGTGGTCTGGTTTAGGTATCGATGATGTCGGGCTCAGGGAAGTACCTCGAGGGGAGAGAGAAGAGGAGAAAGGGGAAACTGTCTCGGGAGGCAGCAGTCCAAGTAGTTTAGATGATGAAGCGTGGCTCGTCGTGATGAAGAAGGCAGAAGGTCCATGTGATTGGTGATCTCCAGGGCGTTGCCAACCAATAGGGCGGAGATGAGACGAGCTGGACGAGGCAGAGCAGATCGGAGGGCGCCAAAGGGGGTGTGGACAAGGGAAAAGGGTCCGGGTGAGGCTGGATTCCCTTTTGTTGTCGATAATGGACTGGGAACAGGCCGGATAGGAAGTGGGAGCGGGATTGGGGGAACGTGTCGGGTTGAAGATGCTGAGAGAGGAGTTGCCTTGGACTTGTTCCGCAGAAGAAACGTCGGTAGGGTACCTACTAGTAAGTAGGAGGAGCCTCAGGGCGCAGAGGCGGACCCACGTCGGGACTGTTTCTGGTCGCTAGAGAATGGAAGCTTGGCCGGGAGTCGATTCGAGAGTGAGATACGGAGGACGGAGGACGAGACCGGAGACGGGCAAGAGAGCTAAGATGGAGCTACGTTACGTAGTAGTACTCGGACATGGACGTGGTAGAGGGGCGGGGGGACGCGGAGGAAAAAGAAAGGAAAGGTTGCCCCCGAGGGAACTGGTTTTGATGATGGTTGTCAGTGTGTGCCTGTGCCTGTGCCTGTGCCTGTGCTTGTGCTTCCCGTCAGGGCGAAAGGAGGCGCAACGAGCTCCGTCTTCCGTGCAGTGTGCAGTGAGTGGCCCAGCAGTGGGGGAGCGAAATGGAAGCGCAGGAAGCCGGGGGTCGGATTACAATTTACATGCCCATCGCATCCCATCCTGCCTACTAGTTATCCCAAGCCCAAGCCGAAGCCCAAGCCCCAAGCGTCCGACGTTGCAAAGGACGGACAGAGAAGCACGCACGTACGTACGTAGCCAAGTGACTGACCGTCTTAGCAAAGAAGCCTAGGGCTATACGTGACAAGGGCGAGGAATCTAAAAGCACAAGCACAAGCACAAGCACAGGAGCAAGTCGCAACGGGCGAGCAGCACACTTAGAGTACGGGACGGTCAAGGACCAGCTCCAGTATGGGCAGGGGAGTGGGGGGAGAGAGCAGGGGGGGTGGGCGAGAGACGCCAGGGGGGTGTGAGTGATGAGGACCAAGCCAAGTCAAGTCAAAAGTCGAGTCGTAGTGGGCGGAGCGTGGAACGTGGAGTCGACGTGTGTTTGGCAATAAGGCAAAGGCCATCGACAGGCCGGGGATGATGGAGGGCGGGCTTGGTACCTTGCGTGCGTGCGTCTCCCCCCCAAGGGTTGTTATTAGTGTGATCATACTCCGTAGTGTTGAAGAAAAAAAAAAAGAGGTGATGGATGCAACGGCCGAGGCACGCGCCAAGCCCGGATTCACACTGCACAACTGTTTTAAGGTATTAGTAAGTAGTCTATGGAGTAACTTATGGAATTTGCAGGATCCAATTCTCTGTCGGGTCTCAGTTCTCGGGTTCCAGCTGCCCGCAGGTTCCAGTTCTAATTTCTTCGCTTCGTGTTGGCTATGTCGACTCTTAGCTGTTGCTTCAATGCTTGTTTTTTTGCTTAAGGTGCCTTCCATGCCCTGACCCAGATAGATACAGTACTAGCTGCCAATTACCCAACGACCCGACCCAACTCTTCAGCCCTCGCCCCCTTTGCCACCTCGCGCCTCGCGCCTCGCTCCAGGCCCACGATGGCCTCAGCATCACCGGTTCCAAGTCAGGCAAGGCCCGACGGAACCGCCCCGTACATGTCATAATACCGGTCAGTGAAGTAAGAAGTGTCGGTCTCTCAAATAGCAACAGGCGCACTTGGGCCCTACTCCCTACGGCCTAGTATCCCGTACCGCCCTGGACTTGGCGTCGCTGTCAGTTTTGCCGGCGGCGTTTTGGCGCGATAGTGCACGCCCCCTCCCCAGGCACCGCCGCAAGTTCCCACCCCTCCTCCTTGCTACGGGTTGGGTTGGGTTGAACGATTCGATCTTCGCATGGTCCCGTCCGCCTGCCTTCCCGGCTCCGATTTTTTTCTTTTCCATCTGGAGACTGGGGGAGGAGGGAAGGGTTTGAGAACCGCGCTGTAATCGTGCGCGTGGAGGGTCGAGGGGGCGTCGGGCGAGCAGCGAGCAGCGAGCAGCGAGGGATGGATGGCTGCTGCTGTCCAGCGCAATGCCACGACACATGCATAAAGGCTCATCATAATGGGCTTGACCGGACGATCCATCATCTCCGGGGGGCGGCGTTGCTTCGCCGTGCTGCTTCGCCGTGCTGCAACGGGTACGGGTGCTGTTGCTGTAGACTACCAAGTAAGTACGGTATCGCCGTCTACTGTCGTTCGTCCACTGGTTCTCCGCCGGCAGAACCGCGATGCCAGCTCCCCCGGCCTCACTGGCCTCAATCTCGAAGATGCCCGCCGTCGAGTGTGCCGTGAGGAAAGTGTGCACCCGCCTCTCGATCCCCCCCGGCAGGCCGGAGATGGGAACCAAGGAGCGCATCCGCGGAGCGTGGCATGGAGCATCGAGAATGGAGCGCTGGATGGAGCATTGAAGCGTTGGAGCGCAGCGGCCGTGGCAAATAATGGCGCAAGGGAGGCTGCTTCCAGCACCACGACACCCGAGGCGTTCGCACGAACCACCTAGTTCGAGGCAGGTCGGTAAGTCATTGATTGACGATGTGCTGTCCAGGACCTGGGTCCAGGGTCCCCCCTCCCCTCCCTGGAGCCTCTGTTCGGCCAAGCGCAGGGTTGTTTGAGTTGAGTTGAGTCGATTCGATTCGAGTACGAGAGCGCGCGTGTGAGTGAGTGCGAGTGATTGAGAGCGTAAGTGGGCGAGCGAGGCAGCCTGAGTGGAGAACACGCCCATTGGATCCCCACACGAAGACGACCCTTTACCCTTTGCCCGTTACTCTTTATACCGGGTCCGCGAGCTGAGGACCGACGACGTGTGAAACGGCCTGCAGTCTGTGACGACGTGGTGTGAGCGAGCGAAGACCTCGACACCAATCTCTCGCGAAGGCGCGCTAGCATGGCCAGGAACTCCCCGGGAGAGACACCCTCGGCGGCAAGCGTGGAGAAAAGCTGCGACATGGATTTCACGAATACATAGGGTACGAATACTGTAGTCAGGCGTCGCCGTGGAGGCGATGTTATGCGGGCTAATTAGGTACGGCGCAGACTGATTGATGCGGACGATGATGGTGATGATGATGGGCACGCAAACGAATATACTTGGCCGCCACCCGTCGCCTCACAGCGCATACAACGCAACACGCAGCACCGCATCGCAAGTATCGGACATTCGACAATGGAACCCAGTCCCCAGGATTCGAGCACTCCAGGATACCAAGGATAATTAGGCGCCACCCCCAGGTACAGCCTTCAAACTGGGCAAAGGTACCTCGTCGCACGCGGCCTAAAGACCAAATTGCCAGGTACCGCGCCAGTGTCAGCGTCAGCGTCAGTCAGCGTCAGCGCGCGCTCGTAAAATCGGTGATGGGCTGGTGATGATCACCACGAGCGGCTTGGGCGCCAATCGCCGGCTCTGGCGCATTTGCCGGATCCCCCATCGAACGTCTAGCCTAGCGTGGCCTGCGGCAATGTACACGAGACATTCATTGGGCCAACCTTTTTGCGCTGCACCACGAGCCACTGTGAACTGAATCCGGAGATGCAAAGGGACCAAACTTGGCACCTCCGCATATTATATCCCGACTCAGCCTTGGCGGAGCATCTGTTCTTTCACTTCGATGTAGATTACTTTTCCCCTCGATATACCCGGTTTCCATGAAACCAACAGGAAAGAGATGGAGAAGAAGTAAGTAAGGAAATATTGAGCTACCTGTTATCAACCAACAGAGGCGTGCAGCAGCCACTCTTTACTATGTACACCCACACCGGCATAGCCGTCGACGTAGTACATCGGATCTGTCGTCGAGAAAATAGCGGCGGTTGGCGAGATGCAGGGCTAAAAGCTACAACGTCCTTCGCACAAGCTAGCCCGCATCCACTTAGACGTCCCTTAACGGATAGTGACAACGCCCCCGAAAAGAGGCGCCACGAGCACGCCTGACAGAACTGACAACGGAGTCGACAGCTTTTTGGCCTTTGCCTACCTTGGACAAAGGCGTGAGCGAGAAGGGGCACGCGCGCCCAACGCCTGTCTGTGCGTGGTCCGCCCGCAACACCCAGTTTGATGATGAGTTTGCCGAGTGAAGCTTTGGGGCTGGGGAGGCTAAATTGCCAACTGTGGTCTTGGGGATGGGCTTCGGCCCTCGGGGGCTGGGCTGGGCCTTTGTGTGAACGTTTCGGGAGCGAGCGGATTGGAACCAACAAAAAGAAAAGGCCCGGGCCGAGCATTGTGACATTTCCTCGTTGCAAATTGAGATGGATCATGGATCCATTTCCGGGGCCCCCCATCCATGATCCGTCATCATCGGATCTCTCTCCAGACGGACGCCCACGACCCAACCCTAAGCCCAGCCGAACGCCGATGCCTCTCGTTTCAATGCTCGGTCCAGCACAGCAAGTGATTCACGGTCGACGGCTTCTCTTCGTTTGCTCCATCCGCACCGTACGCACATCAGTCACGATGTAGTTATGCTCCACGGCCGCTTCCCGCCTAGTAGCACGGAGCCGGGAACACCCTGGATGCTGCTGATGAACTGGCGGTCAAAAGACGACAAAGAAAGAAAAAAAGGATGCCGCCTGCAACTGGAGAAGAGTCCCATCTGATGATGGTGGTGGTGGTGGCTGTCGTGTCCATCGACTGAGGGCTGGTGAGCTGGTGCTGATGCTGGTGTCATGGATCATGGACCAAGGTCCCCAGGCGCACGTATCGTCGACAACGGTGCGTATAATGTATGCCAGGCGCGCTATGTACAGATACTGCGATGTAGTAACATTCGTACGTGTGTGTGCTGTTGGGTGCGCTGTTGGGTGCGCGAAGAGTACATGGTAATTACCTTATTAGTGCTCCATGCCTACGTAGGAGCCAGGCCGTAGATTGTTGCATCAAAGTCCCGAAGTCATGATTATGCGTGTGAAGTCCCTAGTTCCCGTCCATCCAATCCGTCTGGGGCTTGCGGGCTCGTCCGGGGGTGTGGGAGCCACCAAGCCTCGAGCGTTCATCGACGGCCATGAACCATGATCGACCACCAACACGACCCATCCCTCACATCCCTCCATCCCATCCCATCCCTCCATCCTTTCTCCGCCCCCCTCCGCCTCGCACGTCTGGCATCAAGCCACATGGCCCAATCTGGTTCCTGTCTGGCTTCTGCCCTTCCGTTCTGGCGGTCGTCCGGCCGGTTGGTCGGCTATAGCGCTGGCCGCCAGCTGGGAGGGAGGGGCGTGAGAGGCGTCAGGCTGTCCCGAGGAACCTCCAGGTTGTGGTGGCTTTTCTGCTGGTGGTGTCGTGCCAGAGATGGACTGCTGCCGCTGCTTGCTGCAACAACAACACCACGGCCACTGGCGTCACCAGCGAACCGCCCCGCGCTGTTTGAGACAACTCGACATCGTTGCTTGCAGGCGCGTCATGAGCCTCGCCCTCGCATCTTCTCTCGCGAGCGCGCTCCCTGCCCCCCGCAGGCTTGCGCCTCAAACTTCGCACCTCGCACATCGCAACTCGCACATTGCACCTCGCACCTCGCAGGCTTCATTCTTCTCGCAGGGCATGCCTTGGCCGTCAAGTCCCCTCTCCAAGGACGCCACGTTGTTGCTAGCCAGCACTCGACATCTGTGGCAGGGTTCCACCTCGGTGGCATCGTGACCGCCACCCGACCTCCACCTCGATGAAAGATTTTTTTTTTCCCTTCCTTTTTCATGCCCTTGTTCCCCTCCCCAAGCCCATTTTAGGCCCAGGCCATCTGCTCGAGCTCGATGGGCCCTCCTCGAGTCCTCGTTTCCCCCCAGGCTCCCTTGCTCCCTTGGGCAGGATGAGGCGGGCTGGGAGACTTGTTGGATCTGCGGCCAGGGATCAGGGCTCTATCGACCGACGAGGCCAGCACGGCCAGCAGGCGGCCGGCCGGCATGCGGCGGGGTGAATGAAACGCTCACAACGCAGCAGGTTGGATCATGATACAAGCACCACAGCTCTCCATGGGGGCGTGGAACGAACTCGTCACAGCTAGGTAGGCTTGGCTGGACTACCTTAGTTCTCCCTCCAGCTCTGCTAGCAACTAGTAGTCGAAGCCCACGCCCAAGATGAGCAATGCCTAGGGCATATTTTTTTCCTTTGGGGCTCTGGCAAGGCCCAAGGGTGTTGCACAAGTAGTTGTAGTTGAGATCGTGCCCTTACAACTACTTCGTACGTACTTCTTGATGCCCGAGCAAAGCAAATCGCCGGATCTCCCACCTCCCGCGTCGTATTGCTCGTCCGCAGACTCGTCTCGGCCCCCATGCGCATCAAAGCGTGAGGTATCCGTACTTTCCAACAAGAACCCCCGCCCAATGGCGGGTTCACAGCCCCGTTTCTGACCTCTCCGAGGCCTTTCGTCTTCCATGGTTAAGGCGCGTCGTGAGCATCAGACAATGATGTGGGATTGCAAATGCCTTCCTTCCAAGCCCCCTAAAGGGCCTAAAAGCACCAAGAAAAGGCCCCACTGGCTCTCGCGAACCATCCACATCCATTCAAGCACCAAATCGAGGGTCAAGTGAGCTGCGGCGCATGTGCGTGTGTCGTTGCTCCAACCACTCCACGGCCTATCAGTGGACCCCGGCTCTTGCATTTGCAGTTTTGTTCGAACTTCGAGCACGCAGCACCAAAGGACGAAGGGGGCAAAATTGATGGATGGCGGCGCAGCCCCGGGTAGGACGAATTGGAGAACGGCTGTCTCCAGCGCAAACGCGGCCGAGGACGCGACTGGTCAGCCATTGGTTTTGGCAAACACCACGACCAAGCAGAGTCCTGCGGGGATGGGGAACGGGGAAAGCGACGGGGATGTCTGCCTCCAGGCTCCCCAGCCATTGGCATCGCGTCCGTTCTGCATCATCATCATCATCAGCATCGCCTCAACCACCAGAGCCCCTAAAGTCTACGAATAGAGACAGCAAGGCCCAGAGGCAGCAAGCATGTTTTGCTTCGCTTTGCTTTGTTGGCCATGCGCGCTCCGAGACCCCTGGCCAGCCATTCCCGCACCATGTGCTCCCGCGCCCCAACTCTTGCCAGCGACGTCATGGGCCGATCTGCGCTACCAGCTTCTGCCAGCTCTGCCAGCGCAAGGCAAAGCCGGACGGCATGGGGGTCGCATGGAGGAGAAACATGGGGGAAACCTCGTTTGGAGGGTGGGCGGGTCGCCACAGGCCCGGCGGCAACGTCCCATCATGCCTGACGTTTGTCTTGGACTCTTGTCTCGCCCTATCTTGTGTAATCTTACGGACGCATACATCGCACCTTGTGTGTCCTTGTCTCGCCTTGGCTCGTTCTGTCTGTTGTCGGACTGTCTGTCGCTCGACCGTCGTGCTCGGCCTTTGTCGCACTTCAAAACCAAGCTGTGGGGGCTGGAGCAGTCTGACAGGGGAACGGCCGACAGGGCTATGGGCCGATGGGATGTGGGATGGGGGACGAGAACGACGATGGACGATGGATCATGGATGATGATTGACGATGGACGATGGTCTCGATGCGCGCGATAGACTCACCCCCTGTCCGAACCGGGGTTCCCAGATTTAGGCGTCTCCTGCTTTTCACACTGCCTCCAAATGCTTCACCGATCGATGGTAATGGCACGCAAGGCTCCACGTCGCCAGCCGGCTTTCGACATGTTTCGATTCCCATGGGCTGCAAATTTGCCCTTCCCCGTCACACAGCAAAGGCTCAGCACAGGACCCGACGTGGCGGTGAGCAACAAGTATCTTGGGCGGGCCATGACGACGTCAACTCGGGTATCAAGGTTTCTCGGGCCACAGCTAGAAACCTGCAAAAGCGTAGTATGATCCGTGGTTTCACGGCACCGTTTTCTGAAGTTTCTCTGTTTGCATGACGGGGGGGCACAGCATCGTAAGCTGAGGCGGCGAAAAGAGGGCTGAGACACTCGTTGGATTGGGAATATCCAACATGGCGAAGCAGCCCAACGCTCTAAGCTGAGGAACACATTGCTTCTGGCGGATCGGGGTGTGCTTTTTGTCACCGTCACACCATCCACTGCCGGCCATCGAACTCGGCAGAACTCGCCTGATGAAGGACTCGACTCCCGAATCATGCTCCAATATCGATGATGCAGATGCTGATGCAGATGCAGATGCGGATGCAGATGCGGATGCTGACACTGGCGAGGTAGTATGTTTTCGTATGTACGAACACTTTGCGCTGGCACGGGCTGCAGACAGGCGCAGGCGCAGGCACCGGTCCGGCTTATGGTGAAGCATCACAACAAACGGTCGTGATATGTGACCTTTCCGCTTCGAGGCCACAGAGGTCGGGTTGAGGCCTGAGGCATGCAGCGCTCGGTTGAGGGTGTGCCTGGGACGCTGCGAACCCCGGCTGGCGGTTTGTGACTTGTCACGAGGAGCCTGCAGCGAACACGACCCAGGCGTTTCATCCCGTCCCCCATCTGTTTGCACGACTAGTCGCGCCTCGTTTCTGCTACAGTACATATCAGATCGATCCTAGTGCACCGTTGCCCATGGCCCAAGGATAGTTCCAAGGCCTTGGGCTTTTTGCTCCCTTCGCCGCTCAGCCCTACGTGACAGGTCGGTCTTACAAGAGTAATTAGATGGGTACACTACTGATGCTCTGTACACCCACCCTTCCTCCCCATTGCCTCCCCCTTCTTTTTCTTTCTTTTTCTGGTCTCACGGCGTCTGGCCATGGACCAGAAAGGCCGAAGCGGTTGCACCGAGGACAGCGGGCTCGTGTTGCATCGGAGACGGGCCCGAACGGACGCTGAGTTGTCCGTTACAGTCCAGCAAGCTGGCCTCCCACAACAGCCGTCGTCGTCCGCGATGAACCGGAGCCGGGGCCGGAGGGGCCAGAAAGCGAGTGCCAGACCGGGGGCCACATCGACCAGGGCCGCGGACAACGAATGCCCCAGTGCCAACCCACGTTTTCCCGACCGACGGCCTTGAGCCGCCGCGGAGCGCCATAGTCACATACACACACATGGCTTATTAGTCCGGCAACATTAATTACTTACCTACATAGTAGTTGCCTACACCCACACATGGGACCGGCTGCGGCTGCGAAGCTGCGGGGCACACGGCCAACAGCAAGCGGCCCAGATGGCGACGGGGAAACACAGGAGGGTGGAGTTCTTTCTCTCGGCCAGCGGGTTTGACCCCGGTGCAACTCGTTATGCGCGAAATCTGGCGTCGGGGCTTGCATGCGATGCTGTCGTTACGCTTCCGTGTTCCCAGACGGACGGGTCCCGCGGGCGACGCCGACAAACGCCATCCGGGCCAATCGCCGGACGCCGTACCTGAACCGGGCCGGTTTGAGGGTGGGAGAGACGGAACGGGGTTTTATGTTGCTCTAGCACGAAGATCAAATCTCCAGACTAGCAAGGAGTGATAGGTAACTACTAGGAATGTACAGTTGATGCATCGGGTTGTCCAGATGTAGATTCTCGTTAGCCGCTTCTTACATACCTACCAAGTTAGACGTCAAGCCTATCAACCTATGTAGACTAGCACAAGACAACACAGCACGCGCGGCCGCATGCGATACATATCAGATCATATCATTCTCACCCTCACAACAACAGAACGGTAACGGCAAGTAACGGCATCGGCAACAGCATCGGCAAACAAGCCACGGGCTACTTACTTCGGCCTACGGGCAACCACGATAACAGAGGTGGCGGGCGCCGAGAAGTCAAGGGCCCTCCCGAGATGCGTTGTTACTGCTACCTATTTCGGTATGTTTCTGTTTGTCACTCATTGGTCCGCTCGTTTCTCTACAGATCCCCGCTTGCTCGACATTTGTGCAGCCTTCACGTCGGAGAGCGTGTCTGGGGTGAGACCAGGGGAACCCATCCATAGGTTCATCCAGTTGCCCATATTATGTACAAAAACACGGCACGGATAGAAGAGCGAGGGGAGGGGGCTTTTGGTAATTACGCAGAGTGTCTTTCATGCAAGCTGCGGGTCAAAGAGGGAAAAAAACCGACGAAAACCGACAACTACGTTTGCGGTGGCTAAGCTCCAAGCTGCTTAGTTCCCGAAGATACCAGGTGCAGTTCGAGGACTTCTGCGCCCGGATCTAACTTATGCACTGTGGCTAAGAGAAGAAAAAAAGAAGGTTGAACTTGGTGGGACGCGGTAATAGTATGGAGATCAGTGGCGGGAAAATGCCACCCCCACATTTGGTTCACAGAGCTCCGGTATCTGTTCGAGGTTCTCAATAGTTCCAGTATGCATAACAAAGCAAATAAATGCCCGTTTCCGTCGATGCGTAGCCAAGGTAGGAGGAAGAGAGAAGCAAGGAAGCGCCTATCCTGTCGACTCCCGACATTAGCGGCAGTGACAAAGATTCGTCGGGCTACAATGCGGTTCCACTACTCAGTTGGCCGACAGCAACACGGCTCTCAACGATTCACAGGCGCTGGGCGTCTGGCTGGGCCTATCAGGAACAGCCATTCCCTTCAAGGTATCTAACGTTTCTACTATGGCAAGACAGGTCAATGACTGGCAACTAAGGGAAATCCGGTCCATTTCGTACTTGGAGACCTCCGAGTGAAGCGCCTAGACTTGTCTCTTGTCTCTTGTCTCCGTGCTGCCACCTCATGCGAGGGGCGCGCAGGCGAAACAAGGACGTGACGGCAATTTTCAATATGGGACATGGGATAATTACGTTGGTCCGTTAACGCATAATAGACCGAGATCCATCTCGATACTCCCGTTTTTGTTTTTTTCTTATCCTTCCCTGGTCGTCCGCATTCTCTCATTCTCGGCGAGGGACTGCATAATCGCGACCCCACCCTCCTTTCAAATCAATTATCAAGCAATAGAGACCAGAAACTGAGTCCTGAGGCTCCAGAATCCCAATCCCGTCCGAACTGGCCTACCCCTCCAATACGCGAATTACGGCACACGGCGTCTCGCGATAATCTTGACCGCCACAACCCGCAACCACAACCCACAGGCTACCACCAACAACCTGGAACCCAGAACCCGTTTTCCTTCAGCCTCCATCCAGTCCATCCATCGCACCCCCGTCCATCACATCCGTCTCCCGTCCACCCCGGCATAGAACCCCGAAAACCCCCCGGAACGACTGTCACTTGACAGATCCATCCATCCTCGCAGTGCTCACCGTTCCGTCGCAGCGTCACCATCACCAGCGCCAACTCCAGCTCCCAGTACGCTCCAGCACCGGTTCCAGCTCTACCGCCATCCGTCACCATGGCCGACGTCCCCCTCCTCATCATCTCCGAGTTCGCGTCATCCGAACGCCGCATCACCCCGTCATGGTCCATCAGCCAGCTCAGGACCAAGCTGGAGACGGTCACCGGCATCCCGCCCTCCTGTCAGAGACTCTCCCTCAAGACGGCGGGCGCCGAGGCCATCTCCATCGAGGCGGCTAACGAGGATGACACCCACTTGTCCAACTATCACTTGGTTCCATATGCGGAGCTGCATGTAAGTCCAGCAGAGTTTTCATTTGTCCTCGCACCCCGGCCGATTCTGGCATCGCGGAGCCGCGAAATTTTCTTGAAAGACCAGCCAGACCAGCCAGACGCTGAGGCTGACGTCGACGCTTCCGCTGCTGTCCCGTTGTTACTCCGTCGCTCTTCCGCCGGCCTCCTGTCACATCTAATTCCGGCAGCTGGGGGATGATAGCGGCGCGTGGGCGTGTCTT
>JAZAVK010000181.1:0-74296 GCA_037954305.1 Neonectria magnoliae
TTAAGTAATAGGCTATTATTATAAAGATAGTTTACCTTCTTAATAGAGCTAATATATAGGATTAGGTTTATCTTTACCCTAGGGCTAGGATAGCTAGTCTTTTATTTTTTTACTTAAAGGATCCTTAATTAGTTAGATTTAGTAATTTCTTTAATAAGCTTATTAATATTATTTAGGATAGATATAAGTTAGATTCCCTTTATTATTACTATAAAAGTTAGAAGGAATAAAGCTATATTATTACTAAAGGCTTTAGTAATTTAATCCTTAGTATAGAGAGCTTATACTTTATTAATAATAAGGAAAGTAAGAATTATATTATTACTAGGGAGCTTTTATACTATAATAATACTAAAGTTACTATAGGCTTAGTTTACTATTACTATAGTATCTTTTAGAGTTTAGTTACTAATATTAAGAGAAGTATTTTTAGTTTAGATAGTAACTTTATATTTAATATAGCTTTAGGTTATTTATTTAGGGCCTTTATAGTTTAGGGCTATAAGGTTTTATATTATAATTAATATATATAATAATTAATTTCTTTTATAATTATTAGTTCTAGTAAGGGTAGTCTTAATAACTAAAGTAAGAGTATTAGTAATATTTAAGGTAATTCGCTCTTTAAGGCTTGCTTTTAGATTGTATAAGGTATTCTTTTTACGGGAGGTATATACTTATATTTTATATATAGTACTATAGGATTAGATAATATTTTAGACTTATTTAAGAAGGTTAGAAGGGATAATTCTAGTAATAGTATTATATACTTTACTTTCTAGGTTATTAATTAGTATTCTACTAGTTTCTATATTAGGTTTATTACTTTTATTTAGTATATATTAGCTAATTCCTACTAAGGGGTTATATTAGCTTTAGTTAAGGCTATATACTCTTAAGTTAATAGTTATTAGTAGTATATTAGTATTATTACTATAGCCCTAATATACTATTAAATCTTATATAATATATATATAAGGATTTTAAATTTAGTATTAGAATATATTTTAAAGGTAGGTTAGTAGTATAGTAAGTAAAAACTAAGAATTTATAAAAAGGTTAAAGAATAATACTTAGATTCTTACTATTTTTAGTTTAAGTATATATTAAATCCTAAGGTAGTTTATAATAATTACTAAAAGAATCTTAACTAACTATATAAAAAGCTTACTTAAGAATATTATTATAAATATTTAATAAGTAAATAGTATTAAAGTATATACTATTAAATTATTATAAAGCTATTATATAGCTAGGCCTTATTAATTACTAATTATATTATTAACTAAACTAACTAATATAAATAAGCTTTATAATTAAAGTATAATTATAACTATAAAGATTTATTTAACTAAACCCTATTTAAAGAGTATTTAATATAGATAGTAATATATATAATAAGCTTATAATATATTTAAGTATATAATATACTTTTTATTACCCTAAGGGTTTAAAACTATAATAAAAATATAATTAATTAATTAATTAATTAAGATTACTTACTATATTCTTCTCTAAAGGTCTTAATTACTACCTAATATATTCTTATATTATATCTAAGCTTATTATATATTCTATAGTACTAAATACTTAGTCTAACTAACTTTCCTTAACTATTACTTCTTAATAATTCTATAGCTATCTATATATTAATATCTATCTAATTAATTACTTACCTTCTTTCCTTTACTATTATTATCTTTTTTTTCTATAATTAGTTTCTTTTTACTCTTTAGTACTAGCTTAGTATCTTATTTACCTCTTAAAGGTTCTATACCTTAGCTTTTAATAAGGTATTCTTATATTTAACTACTTTATAACTCTTTATAATATACTTTACTATCTTAAGAATTAACTCTAGGGAGTTACTATAATATCTTTTAATCTATCTCTTAATATAATTAGACTAAGAGCTAGCCTTAAATACTATCTTTAGAGTCTTTAAAACCTAAGGGGTTAAGAGCTTAGCTTCTTTCTTAACTAATATTAAGATTTATAGCTATATATTAAGCTTAAAGACTATACTTTCTAGGTTAAGAGAGATAAGCTTAGCCTTTTTAAAAAATAACTTAATATTTTATTTTATTATAATAGCTTAATAAGTAATATAAAAGGCTAGGAAGAACTTAGTCTTTAAAATATAGGTTATAGAGTATTTAATTAGATACTTTATTTCTTAACTATAAGCTTTCTTTAGTAAGCTAAAGTACCTAATATTAAGAGACTAAAGTAAATAAGATAAATAAAGTAATATATAGAGTATAATAATTTAATTCTCCTTATAATATCTCTTAAAGTTAATAAAGTAATAGCTTTTATACTTATTAAGGATTAAGAGATAATAGTAACTAATTAATTACTTACTTATATATTAATTAAAGTACTTTAGCTACTTAAAGCCTATTTTATTATTAGTCTAGCTATTTTAGAATATTATAATAACCTAATTACTTAGGAGGTTATTTTCTTAGTACTAATTAGTAAGGTAATATTAACCTATACTAATAATAAATAGCTAGACTACCTAGCTTTTTATATTAATTATTTAAATTACTATAATTTATTCTTAGTTTCTAGGCTATATTAACTTTAGTTATCTATACCTTTCTAAACCTATAATAACTATTCTACTTATAATTATACCTATAAGGAAGCTAGTCTTATTAAAGTTATAGATATTTTCTAATTAGATACTATATTTTATAATTATATTTATTATAAGCTAAAACTAATTATAAATAATAGCTAGGTCTTTATATTTAGCTCTCTAGTAATTATATTTATAAAAAAAATATATTTTTAGGTTATAGTATTACCTAATAAAGTTATAAGCTTAATACTTACTAATAGATAGTATATTATAATTAGTAAGTAGTTAATTAGCTATTTCTTTAATAGTATATAGTTAGGGAGGAAATCCTTATAAATCTAAGTTAAGAATAAACTAAACTATAATTTATTCCTCTAAATTAAATAGCTAGTATAACTTTAGGATCTAATTATATTATAATTAAATCCTATTCTAATAGTAATAAAGCTTAAGCTTAGAGATCTTATAGATCTTAGTAGTATATTAAATACTTAGTTTTAAGTTATTTTAAAAGGCTTAAAGTATAAGAAAAGTTCTACCCTTAGTATTAAAGTTAGATATAATTAATAGTTAAGGAATTAATTAATTATTTAGAAGTATTAATAGTAAAGAGAAAAGTATATTATATACTTAGATATATTATAAGCTTATTATATATATTACTTTAAGTACTTTTACTTTAAATATATTATATAATACTACTAAAAGTAAGCTAGGTATAGCTATTATAAAGAAGCTTACTATATAAGGAATATAGTTTATCTAACTTTTATTAGTAAGATTCTCTTAGTATATTATAACTATAATAAATTATACTTAGTATAGTTTTATATATACTATATTATATAGAAAGAGTAATAATAAGTAAGGAATACTTACTTAGAAAGACTTATATAGTTTAATATTCTAAATAAATAGTATAAATATATAGTATACTTATTATAAGATATACTAATATTAATAATATTAATTATACTAATTTACCCTATTTATAGAGAATTTAGATAATCTTTAAAATAGCCCTAAAGATATTATAAAAAGAGAATAAGTAATTAAAGGACCTAAGGTATATAGATTTATAGCTAGTAAGTTTATAAGGTAGAATATAACTAATAATTACTATTAGACTAAACTCTATACTACCTTAATAATATAACTTATTATACTTCCTATAACTTTACTACTTAGTCTATAAGTATTTATACTTTATTTACCTATTTATATAACTTTTAAATATACTTATTAATCTTATTATAAAACCTTATAGCTTCCTTTTCTAGACTTTTTAACCTATTAGTATATTCTTAAGGTATACTTCTTAGAAGATATACTTACTTATTCTTTAGTATATTAACTCTTTCCTTAAACTATATAAATCTACTCTCTAGGTAACTTTTAAGTTTATGAATTATTTATATAATATTTAGTATAGTAAGCTTATCCTTATACTCTATTCCTTTTATAGCTCTATAAAGTAAAGTACTACTTTCTCCTACCTCGCTAGATAATAGGTTTAGGTCTCTTTCCTATACCTATACTACTAGATCTATATTAACTTAATTATAATTATTCTTAAAGTTAAAGGGAATTTAAGAAAGCTAATTATCTAAAGGATATTATATACTATTAAGGTAGGACTATAAATCTAGGAGGAGATTTAGATTAAGAAAGATCTCTTTTTATCCCTAATTATTATATAATATTTTTAGGTACTAAGGAACTATTTCTATATTTTATATTAATAAAACTATACTCTTATAGATAGTAATTTCTAGTTATAAGTAATATATTAGGATAATAATAGAATTAGTATTAATAGTCTTAGAATATAGTATATCTAATAAGGTTTTATTTTAAACTCTCTTAAGATCTTATTTTAAACCTAGCCTCTAACTAATTCTATTTCCTAGCCTATACTAGCCTATAAGGTAGAAAGACCTATAAATAGAAGTTTAGTATATAGTACTACTATACCTAAAATATATAAGCTTTATAATAATTATAGTAAAGGTATCTATAAATAGTAGAAATATAAGGGGAAATTTAGGAACTAGAGTATATTATTATAAGTATAATATTTACTTCTAAAGAAAATAAATATAGAGTAAATTAATAATATTATAGTAGCTTAAGAATATAAGACTAGAAGAGATATTACTATTATAATTATATCTAAATACTTTATAACCCTAAAGCTAAAGGCTAAAGTATTACTTACTAATAGTTAGATTTAATATAGTAAGCCTTTAGGCCTTACTAATCTCTAACTTTATTTAAGATAATATTCTATATTTTCTTAGATAGTACTTAAGCTTTATAATAGCTAATTATATTTCTATACTATATTCTAATAGTTATAATAGTAAAGAGTACTATAAAAAGTAATATAAAAAATCTTTTTAGAGGTAAGCTTCTATCTAGCTTACGCTCTATTTCTCTTTATTTTAATATAAATACTATAGTTATAGCCTCTAGATAGTTCGCTTTCTAAGAAAGGTAGCTAAGCTATATACTTAAATATAATTATAATTAGAATACTATACCTAACCTCCTAGAGAATATTACTAAAGCTTAGTATAGTCTTATTAGATTCCCTAGAATACTAACTAATCCCTTTTAGCTACTATTTCCTTAGCTATATAATACTTAAATACCTTTTAAAGAGCTATTAATAATTACTAAGTCTACTCTAGAAGATTTATTATATAAGACTATTACTTTTAGTAGGCTAGGATAAGGCTATTAAGAAGGGAATTCTCCTTAGTAAGCCTATTAATTATATTTAGTTAGCTTATCCTTTAGAACTTCTCTACTTAATAGATTAAAAAGTTAATTAAGAAATCTTCTATATCTATAGAAGGTATACTAATAGTAGTCTCCCTTATAAGATTATTACTTAAGTAATCTATAGTAAAAACTATAATTAAAATAGTCTTATTATAAATAAATATAGAAATTAATATTTATATATAAGTTCCTTCTTTTTACTACTTATTATTTTAAAGGACTTAGTTTTAAGACTTATCCTTAAAATAAAGCTTAGATACTTTTTTAAGAGGTTAGCTAGCTACTAAGTCTATATATAAATATTTCTAATTTCTCCTTATATTAATATCTATATATATTATCCCTACTAATAAAATAAGGATTTTATAACTTATTTTATTTCTTTCTTACTTAGCCCTAAGCTTAGCTTAGTATAATTCTACTAATCTATATAAGCTTATAGTTACCCTATTTAGTAGCCTAAGTTTAGAATTAGTATTTCTATTTTAAGCTATAATCTAAGTCTAGATTAGAGATCTTTTAGGTTTTAATACTATAGAGCTTAGTACTATAGCTTTTATATACTCTTCTCTTTAGTAAGATAAGACTTTATCCTAGATAGCTTCTACTTATACCCTAGAGTAAATAGAAGGCTCTAGTACTACTAGTATACCTTCTACCTTATATAATTCTAGCGTAAGGACCTCTAGTTTAGCTAATATAACCCTAAGTATAAATAATTCTATACTATTCTTAATACCTTTCTTCTTACTATCCTTAATAGTATTTAGCTTAGTTATAAATATAACTAAAACTAAAAGTACCTTAATAGTTTTACTATTAGTTTTACTATAAGTAGTTATAATAGTCTTAATATAGTAAGTAAATAGGTTTAAGCTTAGATAATAATATTATTTTAGATAGTAGACTTTATAAAAGTAAACTATAGCTAAAGTATAGAGATATTAAGTTAGCTTTTTAACTTAATTATAGAATCCTACCTAATCTAGAAGAATATATATATATCTAATATATTTTTAATATAGATATATAATTATTCCCCTCTTAGTAAGCATAAGAGGTATATAGCTTAGTAGTCCTTAATCTAATAGGGATTTTATAAGTTAACTAATATAATACTATACTTAGATAGCTCTAAAAATATTATAGATTTTACTTTTCTCTAATTCTACTAATATTTAGTAATTATTAAAGAATTAAGGTTAGAGAGTAAAACCTAATATTTATATATAAGTTTATATTAAGGGAGTAAAGCTAAGTATAATCTAGAGGTAAATGCTATAACCTAATATATACTAATATTATTTAAGGGTTTAGTATTTATATTAGTAGCTAATCTTTTCCTATAGATACTTTAGGTAACTCTACCTACCTATAGAAAATATAACCTAAGGAGATAATATAATATTTAGTAGTTATAATAGCTATAAACTAAGTTTTAACATTACTAATATATATTAAGGATTTATTTTAGTTACCTTTAGCTAAATAGACCTTCTCTTTATAGAAATCCCTTAGGAATAAAGTATACTAAAGGAAATACTTCTATAGAGGAAAGTAGTTAAAATCTCTAGCCCTTACTTAGATAAATAGAATTCCTTAATTTAGTAATTACTATAGTACCTAAGAGAATCTACCCTATATATAGTTCTATTTATAGAAGCTAATTAACTTCTAACCCTATCTCCCCCCTTTCGCTCTAGCTATAAACTATATCTTACTAGTAAAATAATAGCTCTAAATATATATAATTAGTAGGTAAGTATAATAAGCTACCCTTTAATATCCTTTCTATAATACCTATAGTATAGGGCTATTATAAACTAGTAATTACCTAGCGAAACCCTAAAAATAGGTCTAATATATATATATATATATTTTTTTTATCTAAGAGGCTATAAGGCCTATAAAAGTCCCCTATTAGGGCATAGGACGTGCTAGGCTAAACTATCTATAGATGCTACCGCATTGGTCCCCACTTATACTATCTGCAAAGGCCTCTTAGATCGGAGCCGCATACGTACTCAGTACCTCCAAAAGGCACTTTTCCACTTATAGCCAGCTCTATAGTAGTTTGCGTTAAAGCACGTCCTATAGGACATCAATGCAGGTAATCCAAGATAAGTTCCCATGCAACAGCCACACTATCTAGTTCATCCAGCATATCATCGGCTCAAAGGCGCATTCTTTCAAGAGGGCATCCCGTCAGCGGGAACAGATCCCTCCCCAGCCGAGAATTCTCTTGCACAGATAGATCAAATAGCTTTCTGCATCCTGGGGCGGGAAGTCTATGTCCTCTAAGGTCGCCAGTAGCTGCGACCAAAGCTGTGCATCCTCGGGGAAAACCTTCGCGGGAGAAAACCCCAAGGCGGCCAGAACGCTGATTTGCGGAGGGAAAGCAATCGCCTCCTTCCGCGGTCTCCAGGCAAGCTCTGTACCATTTCGACCCAGCGGTTTGTGTCTAGTGGCCTCACGCAGTGAGGCAAATCGTCGAGGCCCGGTTGCATTCCAGGCAGCAGCCGAAGCTGCAGAAGAAAGGAGTTCTCTGGGTAGTACGGAGCTGCAGAGGTCAGTCATGCAGCTTGAAGCTACAAAAGGCAGGGAGGCATTGAGACCTCGTACAAAGAGGGCCCAAGAGGGCCCAAGAGGTCGAGCAGCTGATGGCTGCTTGTGTTGCCTGGGCAGCCGAAGCTGCAGAAGTCGGTCAATGCAGCGTGACGCTGCAAGTAGGGGCGAGGGTGCGATGACCCAGAAAGTCGAGCAGCCGAGGCTGCAGAAGGATGTCGTCGAGGCGCGATGGCTCGAAGAAGGTCAGGGGGGCGACAAGGCCCGAAGTGTCAAGCAGCAGGATGCTGCGAGTTGTCGTCTGGGCAGCCAAAGCGGCAGAGGTCGGTCGGACGGGAAGTCGAGGGCACGAAGCCCAGAATGTCGGGGGCTCGCGAAGCCAGAAAGTCGAGGCTCAAAGGAGCCGGAAGCACCACACAGGAAAAGGCCCGAAAGGCGATGTCAAGAGCTCGCGAAGCTCAATGTCGTCGGGGCAGCGTGAAGCTGCATAGGGAGTCGAGGGCGAGGGGCCCAGAATGTCGTCGGCTCGCGAGGCCAAAATGTCGAGGCTCAAAAGAGCCGGAAGCACCACACAGGAGAAAAGCGCGAAGGCGATGTCGAGAGCTCGCGAAGCTCATCAATGTCGTAGAGGCAAGCATCACAAAGAAAGGTCAACTCTCTGAATCCCTTGCTTGCGGCAGCTGTTAGAGTCCCGTTAGCTCCACAGCTGCACTCGCCGCCATTTTGGCCTGCAAAAATCTTTCGTCGGCGATGAAGTGGGAAGATGCTCCGGCCGCCGCCCGTCAGCGTTTCCCGGCTGCATTCTGCGGCGGGGGCATGTTTCGTGGCGGCGGAAGCGAGGCTTCACAAAAACTTCCTCTAGATAGCAAGCAGACTAGCGAAGCTCTAGGTACCAAGTTCCACAGCTTCGAGGACACTGTGCAGGAGTTGCAGGGCAGTACTTGGTGCCGTGGTTTGAGACTGAGAAGAAATAAGGCCTCACATCTTTGTATTATAAGTAGCACCAGACTAGAGGGACGAAAATTCCTGTTACTCTCCCATAGACAACTCTCACGTTGGATAAAGAAACCTACGTAGAGAATAGAGCCTTATGTCGAAGCTTGAGTTCCGCCCCGGCCCAGTATGCCTGCTCGCCGTCGGGGAGATACGGTCCCGCTTCATGTCCAGAAGTCCCCTGCTTAAATAGGCACACCCTGTTTAAGACCAGCATCATCGTCACCTACTTGCATTAGAACAAATAACCATAATGACCGAGCTCCAGGCCAAAGATCGACAGCCTCAAGCCCAAGGTTCCCGAACTAGAAGAGCAACTGTGGCAAGAGCGCACGTTTACACGTTTCACGAACTTGCCAATCGAGATACGCCACATGATCCGGGATCTTATACTTCCTGGCCCTCGAATCATCACCATTCGCCAAGCACTAGAGGCTAGGGATTCGTTTCGTTGCTACAGAATCCCCATTCCGCAGGCTATGCGCATCTGCAAGGAGTCTCGCCAGCGTGCACTCAACTCTTCTAGCCTTTCAGTCCGACAGAGTCTGACGGATCCACGCCGCTCTACCTAAACCCAAAACATGTTGTCCTCCATGTTGACATGCAAGATCGTCTCGTTAGTCTCGACACCATATTTCCCCGGTTAAATGAGATCTAAATAATCGCGTTGCCTCTTGAGGCTATGGATAACTGGCCTTAGCAGAAGCGCCTCAAGCAGGCTTGCTTCCGCGGCATGAGAAAGTTACTTCTGTTTAAATGCGGGACTGCCAAGAACTCACAACAACACCGCTCCTGTGCCGGCGTGAAGCTATCGCCAGCTACAGAAGATTTTACGGCATGGGAATCAGCATAGAGAGACTTCATTACGAAACATCAACCTTTAGGTGTTGCGTTCCGGAAATTCAGACCGTTGTTGTCGAACCCATCCGCGTTAATTGCTATCTAGAAATCCGCTGAGGATCAGCTCAGGGCATCCCTTTTCCCCCCTCATCCTCTTCACCCCCTTCACGACCTAATACCACCACTCCACCTGAAATACCAATCCAAACGAATTCTCATCTCGTAGAACCGGTATTCTTCCCTAATTTCTCTCAGGCACATGAGGAGCATGCTCCCGCTTTAAGTACTATACGTAACCTGAGCTTCCGCTAGTACATATCCGAGACCAGCCAGTCCCTTGACAAAAGACTCAGCGGGGGCCGGGCCGTCGGGCCCCAATAGTAGCACCGGCAAGTGTTCGGTCCGGGAAGGGTCATTCTTAAAAGAAAAAGTAACATTGGCCTTAGAGTGGATTTCCGGAAGCCGACGAGAAGGTGGCAACCGAGGAGAAGGTGGAAGCTGAGGAGAAGGTGGAAGCCGAGGAGAAGGTGGAAGCCGAGGAGAAGGCGTCGGGCTGAAGTATCGCTTATAAATGTCAGCGTAATATTATTGTTTTAGTCCAGAAGCATACCTTCCGAATATGCCTTATCATCAGATATATTATGCCGATGATGATGAGATATATCAGGTTGAGGCTTAGTAGCGCTGTCTTGAAAATGTTCAAGGACATAGTGTGATGGGTAGTTATTTGATTTGTTTGATAAGTGCTTTGCGTTGATGAAGTGTTAGAGAGAAAGGGGGATAAAGGGGGAGAATAAGACCTTTTATAATTAGTAGGCTTGACTGCACCGGACGCGTATTACCCCGTATTACCCCGAGCCCGCTTACAGGACTATCACATTAGTCCAACTCCATTTAGTGCTCTAAAGTGTATCCTTAAGCGAGCCAGGTATTACGCACCCCCTATTCACCGCGGCCATATTGTTATGCACGTCGTATCAAGCTCTCTGATGATCTGCCTGTTTTGGCTGAGTGAAATGCGGGCTAGGTTACGCTGAGCCAGGCTCTCCATAAACTAGATCTTCCATAAATTATTCTCAACGCTTATTATTCCCTCCGTCTTCTCGCTTTCAAGCCGTTCCCAACGGCTTCTTCTTAGGTCGCATCAGGTCGCATTGGGGGGGGCATTTTGATTAGCTCTCGCGGGTTGCGTACCACTCTCGCTCAGTGCATGGGACGGTTTCCCAGACATAATATAGTCCTGGAGGTTGGCTTCTTTCCTGCTTGGCCATCCTCATGAAGCCCGTCGGCCCATCAATTACGCTTAGCACCAACAGCGATACGATCTGAGGCCTCCTTTGATGGCTCGCAACGCAGAGAAGTCAGGAATTGACGAGCGCGAATACGACGACGACGATTTCGACAAGGACTTTGAGTGGGGTAAGGTCGAAACAATAGAGACTGATTCCAAGGATGTTAGTGCCAAAGTGGCAACAGAGGATAACGCAGTATTTTGGCACTGGTCAACAGAACAGCGTCAGTGGTTTCACGAGAACGAGGATAGGTCTATTACATGGTTTCCCAAACTCAGTTAATAGTCTCAGGATGAAGTAGTAGGTATACCTTTATGTCAACATATAGGCTACAGGACTGAGGGTCATTTCTAGAGTAATATAGTCATCTGCACAGATTTAGGTTCTCCTATTTTTACAGACCGGCATGAACGCCGCTGCGGACTGCTGCCGATCGGCCGAGTCAAGTGTGTCGCTTCTTTCCTTTGTCTGGGGAAGTGGACCAAGATCGCATCAGCAGCCGTCCCAGAACACCACAGCCAGCCTTCCGTTGGAGTGAGTTCTCAACCTAGTCATTCCCGTGACCCAAGATTATCGGTTTCATTAGAGTGAGCTCTCATGTTCTTCATTCTGGTGATACAAGAACATCACGGGTCAGTTGTAAATTGAGAATATTATGACCTCTGATGTATGAGTCAGCTTCACCAACTTTCACTTGATGCCGTCAATCGCCCATTGCGTCACTCGGGATTTTCTCAGCAGCCGCTCGGGTTTGGCCGGATGTTTCGCCAGAGGGAGTCCTCAAGATGTCCATTCCCATAATCTAAAAATATCACGGTTTAGTTGCGCATTGTGAATCTTGTGCCCTCCGAGATGCGGGTCAATTACTCGGCGGCAGAGTCAGCTTCAGCAACCACTAGCTACCCTAACCGAGCCGAATGTTCCGTCGGGGTGAGTTCTCGACCTCTAATTCCTGCGGTCCAGGAATATTGCAGCTTGGCTGCCATTTGCTAGTGTTGTTGCCTCTGACGTACGAGGCACAATTGGCAGTACTGAACATGGCTAAGTCTCGTCGACTAGACGAGGAGGTTGCGGCCCGGTCGGACGCCGATGTGATACTAGCTGAATGGAAGCATTATCACTCCAGGCATCCCGAGGTTTTGAGTGATCTAGCTAAAGTCGATCTGCCGCTAGACTATAGTCTTCCGATCGAGTGGATTCGCAACCTACGCTGTGCATGGCTGCCGGAGCTGCTGCCATCTCAGTCACAGCCAGAATCAGATGCTCACTGCCCACATTTGGGTACATGTTATATCGTGCCTCGTTAGTCTGCTACACCAAGCGACGTCTCGTAATCCCGACAGCAACGCAGTGCCTGTAGGCAGCACCCGAGCGTACTGCCTACGTGAGTAGCTAGCAACCTGGGTAGCGTTCTTACTTGGTCCGCCTTTCCTCAAACCCCTTTTCACCAGCTGCTGGGATCCCCACTCTCCTTCCACCATCCTCCCTCTCTCTCTCTCACCCGCCGACTGGGTCATGCTGGCTAAGATGGGTTATTGATGTAGACATTGATATTGTACATACCATCGCCGTTGAATGACCAGCTGCCAGTATGCTCTCGCTTCAGTTTCATCCGGATGCAGTGCTAATGGGTGCGTAACTTTGCCATCCGCACAGTCTCGCCGCGGCGGGCATCCTCCAACAGCGTCCAGCCCTCCCGATTACAGCGCGTCGTCGTCATGATATGACCGTCGTCAGTCCCGGTGATACGCAGGCGCATGGCCATGTCAGGCTCGGCTGTGGGGGTAGCCACTGCTAAGAGCCTGTAGGTGCTGCTCCAGCCTTTCCATGACATGCGCGACGTGTCGAGCATCTCGGCCAGGTCGTCCCGGTCGAGGTTGCGGAACCAGATGGCGGCGATAGAGCCGTTAGGCCGGCGACAGCACTCAAACTCGCCGTATCGGCTCATGCTGCGGCTGGGGGCTGGCCAAGGCACTAGGAGGCTATTGTCGACTCGCGCGTAGGTGAATGTCACCTCCCTCAGATCTTCCAGCTGGAACAGCTCCAGCGGCTGGTCTACGCCAACGCCGCTGTAGGCACGACGCCAGCAGGAATGCCAGCGTCGCTTGGTGTTCTCCTGGTCCATGTACGTGTGCCCGAAGCCTAGGTTGCGTGATATGATCCGCTGGAAGGGGAAGTTGTAGCTGGGGGCGGTTCCGTCCTTGGGGACGTCTACGTAGATCTCGGGTAGGCGGAAGTCCATGATCTCGGCGATGTCGAACTTTGGATTGAACCGGAGGACGTGGTTTATGGGTCTTTGGCCGTTGGGTCTGCGGCGCGTAGTGATGAGGTAGATAACACGCCACCGCCGGATCTTGTTGTTGCACCGCCGGAGGGTTTCGGTGTCAATATCGATAAACGGCCCATGTGTCTCTTGGGGAAACCCAGCCTCGAGCGACGGCTCCATGGGAATGACAGCAGGCTGCAGGAGCACGAAGGTCAAGATGTGCAGTCGTATTTCCAGCGGGAGCCTCCTGACTAGCTCGGGTCTCAGTTTGTCGGTCGCCTCAAGGCCCGCGTCGGCATGTGACATGGCGCCTTGGTCTCGGTCTTAGTTGCGGTCCTAGTAGAGGGCCGGTTAGCATGACGATCCCTCTCGACGCGGAGCAGCCTGTTTCGAGGCCCTCCCGTGCACTCACCATCCCGTCGGCGTGTGGGAGGCAGCCGCCGCTTTGGTGAGGAATAAACACACCACCCGGAAAACTGTAAGAGAGAGAGAGACGGCCTGACTGCAGGGGGGAGAGGGAGGAAAAAAGGGCGAAGAAGTGCAGTTGAGCTCTACGGTCAATTTAGTCAATTGGCCGGCTAGAGACTCACTGTAAAGAAGGGCATAAAGAGAAGTCTGCAAGTTCAAAAGTTCGAATTTATACTGCTTGATGAGATCCCCTTCAATCCATTGTTGAAATGCCTTCCTTTTATCTACTTGACCCTTGCCCACGTGATCATCCTCCCACCCCCTTTTCTCCCCATGTCACGAAAATCCCAAACACACCACGTTCGCGTTCGGCGTCTTGGGCTGCCGCGTCGGATCGTCGGCGCAGGCGGTGTGCTGATGGTGCGGGAGCTCGCGGTTGATTTTGCGTGATCAAGGGACTGCCGAGGTGATAAAACCCAGAGCTCGTTGTCCGGACAGGCCTTGTTGTGTGAGGGAGGCAGGCCGTACCCTTCGCGAAGAACGAGGAGGATGGCGGCGTTCGCGTTGGCCCGGGCTGCTCTCGTGTCTCATGCCTCGGCCAGCGTGCTGCCGGCGACGCTGTTGCGCGTTGACGACAGGGACGAGGAGGGGTTGACGCCCCCATTCGCAACCGACCGGCGCTCGGATAGAGCCACCAGCTTGATGTTTGGGTGGGGACAAGACCTGGGAGGCAAACGACTGAGGCGCTCACCAATCGTATCAACGCTGCCAGTGGCCACACACTACAAGCACAGCGGCGGGGCATATCACGGGAAGAGGTGGGAAACCCTAAGAGGGTGAAGGGAAAGAGTCCAGCCAAAGGTTCTTGGCGTTCAAGATTTCTGCACCGGAGTTAAAGCGTTAGTATAGTTTTGGCTACTTGTTGATAGTTTACTTCACGCCCCGTGTTTGAAGATATGGTTTTTACCTAAGTATCCACGGCCCACCCCAGGTCCCCTACCCTTCTCTCATCACATTCTGACGCCGGCATCTCATCCTCACTAAGATCGTTAAAGAGGCGGGCCTTCACTGCCGCCCAAAACACCGCCGCCTCGTTGCGGTGGTGTATCATGGCCTGCACCATTGAATCGTGGAGCAACCCCACCTTGTGCACGATCTTGCCCAGTGAGCCCAGCTGCGAGAGACACAGCCTGCTTGCGGTGCACTGGACTACAGCATGGATGTGATTAACGAGCATTGTGGCGTTGTGTGCCGCGTGGATGAATTGCTGGAGGCTCCAGTTGTAGACTTTCATAGTATATTGAGTATGTTGGAGGAAACGATCGAGACGACGTTTGTGGAACTCGGTATCAGGCCTAATGCAATATGTTAGCTTGATGCTAAAATCTATAAGGTCAAGACTGACGATTCGCGACGATGCTGTATGAAGGCAGCATAGAGCTTCATTACTTGAACGCTCTGATTTAGATCTCGGCTGATATCTGTGACTGGCTGAGCGAGTATCTGCAGAGAAGCAGCCCAGTTATTGACATTGTGCAATAGATGCAGAATTAGATCCGACTCATCAATTCTCAGAGAATCCTCAGGATCTAGGTCATCCAGTCGTTCAAGTGTCGTTCGGATCCAGCGCAGGCGCGTCGTGATAGTATCAATCGTCTGCGGCCAAACGCCAAAGACATCGCCAGCAATGGTGGCCATCGCCTCGGAGGTTTCGGCATGGTGCAGCTGCCAATTGCCAGTCCGACTGAGAATTCGGGCCTCTTCGTCGCTGGGGTTTCGGCTATAAGCCTGACCACCGCACCAAACAATCTCGCGTCCAACCGCGCGCCAGAGATCGTGAGGCCATACCTGTGATGGCTGGAGTGCATGCGCCTCCAGAGGACGCTGAGGAAGCCCTTGGGGAACAATGTGGTACAGCGGAAGGCCTAGGATGGCCAGGCCGGCACCTGCCGTGATCGTGGCGTTATAAAGGAGGTCGATAAAGGGAATGATATGGGATTCGTGGGTTCGGGTAGAGGACGGTTGGCGCGGGTAGAGTCGAAGGAGGACGAAGAGGCCGAGGATCATCAGGGAGATAAGTATCCTGCATCGCCAACGAGGGGAAGGAATGTCGACTGACAACTCAGACAACGGAGATGTTAAAGCAGCGGAAGCCAATTCCTCTTCTTCAACGAACGGCTCTCCCAAGACTTCTTTCTGTTGAGTGCTCATTATGTCGATTGTTAGGGAATGTCGAGCGAAAGGTTTAAAGACCATTGTTGAGCGTTCCGGACGGCTGGGAATGACATGGGTTTTATGCTTGCACTCAAAGATTGCCAGCGCAGTGAGTCAAGGGTAAGAGCTGCTGATGGTACCTGATAGTAACTGATGGTAAGGCACACTCTCTACTTCATGCCTTCTTCGACATTCCATCGGAAGTGAAGCCTATTAGCAAGCCGCTCAAACCAACGTCAATCCCCTGCCCCCCAGCGACACAAAACACAACCACTGTGCAAGGCACAAGGGGCTTTGACTCCAGTCTTTCAGGGATCGCGTCAGAACGGAGGCGAGACTTTCGTGGAAGCTATTCCCCTGAAATAGCCATATGCAGGAGCTGCCCCTTTCACACTCTTAGAGGAAAGCACAGACTGCTCGCTCTCGAGTGTCTCAAGCAACAGACACCGTAGCACCGCCTCGGAGAAGTGTTCCATAACGATCTTGGCGGCCATGCGTGGCTGACAGGTCATCATGCAGGACCTTGCTGGCGGTTTTGGATCCGCTGACGGCTGAGTTCTGCCTGGCTTGTCTGTATGTTCCCCGAAGCTACGCGAGAGTTCTCTTGGCTTGAATCTGCTTCGTCAGCCCCAAGAACTCTCTTTGATCCCGTAAAAGGAGGAACCACTTTCAGAGTACGATGTGAAGGCACAGTCACGAAAAGCGAAGAGGCCACTGAGTGAAAAAGAAGTGAGAGAGGCGCTGGTGCTGCCCTGATCCCGTCAGCGAACCCATAGAGACGTGGGGTCGGGATAAAGCGGAAGTACGCTATACCCTGGCGTGTGACTCCCTGATGATCCTCCCTTAGTGTCTAACCTCATCACAGCATATCATATGACGATAGTGAGAACGCCTTGCATGGTTCATGGTCCCCTTTAACCTTGACTTGGGAGGAGTTCATCTTGTGGAGTGGGTGTGACAACAGTACATGGATGAGAACTACCTAATGATAGAGCATGGGCCTGCGGAACATGATGACAGAGCCTGTTGGCCTCCGCAATTGCCGCAGGATCACATCTTTATCACTCCGCCTTCCGTGCAAGGATCTGTGAAACTTCGCATGTGGGCTTAAGGGGGAGCGTTGTCTTTATAAACTAGTGGAATGCGCGGTTATGCTGTTCCTTATTTATACGCCTGGTATCCCCTAAGTTCTTTGTTGTTGTCAAACTTTTTTACGATGATGAGCTCAACTGTTGCCACCATGAGTCCCACCGAGTTGGTATCTACTGCATTGACTATGCCGCTCGTCTTGAATGCTGCAGCGAATGTATCAACATTTGTCAAGGCCATCTTGTTGTATCGAAAGACTCAACGGAACCGTCAAGAGATGGGCTCGGTATTCGTGGTTCCTCCATCATTATCTACACGGTATCGTCGTGCATTCGCGGTGACAGTGGTTGCGCAGTGCGTGGTTGCTACCGGATCCGCAGTTACCTTTGCAGCTTTGATGAAGGAACGTGGAGATCCCTGGCCAACTTACCTGAGCTCTTCTATTATAATCTCCAGCATGATCAGAGAAGTAAGTACACATCCTGGTTCTGGTGCAATTCTAACGATCGAAAGTGCCTGTGTGCTGGCGGTTCTTGGAGCCGAGGGCAACTCGCATTTGCTCCGTGGCCTCTCGCATTCGTCCTGGCAGGCACTGGGACGCTATTTATTGTCAGCACCATCCTGGCTTCCCGAAGCGCAGTGTTCAACGAACTCTTAGCAGCATCAGTTATTACCTTCCGTTGCTGGATGGTACTAGAGTGGATGCTACAGGTATCTCCCAATCCGGTATAGATCCAACGACTTCCAACTCCCCCAATCAAGGGCAAATCCGTCTCCCTCATCACGAAACCCCAAACATATTTATCGACGAAATGGCGAGCGGTAGTAGCGGAGGTTACAGCCACGTCCAATACAGCGCATGCCCGTCTGATTCAGGGGAATCTGTGCAGTCTCTGACGGAGAAATTGCGAATCTCGGAAGCAAGGGTCCAAGCATTAGAAGTGCAGGTGCAAAAGCTAGAGGCACAGCTCAGCGCCCTGCGCCTTCAACCATCTATCCAATCATCTCTTCAACCATCTCTTCAGCCCTCTCTTCAACCCTCTCTTCAACCCTCTCTTCAACCCTCTCCTCAACCCTCTCCTCAACTATCTGTCCAACCATCTCTTCAACTATCTCTTCAACCCTCTCCTCAACTATCTCCTCAACCATCTCTTCAACCATCTGTCCAACTATCTCCTCAACCATCTCTTCAACATCCGCCTTCATGTCCAGGGTCAATTCAGCACCCATCCAGACACTTGACTCTTACGTTTATGGTCGAAACCCCTCAATATGACCATAATACCACCGACAAAAACGACGTGAACCCCCCTGAGCTCCAAGATCTTTTAAAGCTGGTGCCCAAGACTGAAGAGGACTGGTCTCAAAGAAGGAAAGATGTCTAACTTTTCAAACTAGAGGCAGTCATCCGGACATTCTTGGAGTTCATCACATGTACCCCGTCACGAGTCACACCCCCCCACGACGCAATCAAGTCTCAACTTCTCACAAGAGTCAAGGTCCTAAAATACTATAAAGCTTTCGTGGGGACCCTGCGGCAAAACAGCATACGCGCAAGCCAAATGTCCAACTTCAGCACTTTACTGCTTATCTGTCTTTGCAGGGTCGCACGTAAAGAAAAGGTTCCCGTAGACACAATCGACGAGCTCATGAACAATCTCCTACCAGAGAAGAGGAAAACTAAAGGGAATAGACTGGCACCTTATCTGAGAAGCCTCCGAACCGCAGTCCTCTGGCCGATTCATCAAGCGAATCTACTACGGGCCAAGTTGCAGCATCGAGCTAACGAGATCTTCTTGCTATGTAAGTTTTACCTTAGAGCTATTGCCAAGTCGACACTGACACGAATCAGATGGACCCGGAATCGGAACGTATCGTGCATTGTGGTTAGCGAAGAATACAGAAAATTTCGCAGACCTGGCTACCCTTCCCACTCCTCCAAGGGAAGGAGAGTAGAATGCTGACATCTCATTCTTAGTGCTATTTATGGTCAAATTGATAGCTGGACGTGTGTTTAGGTGAGTATAGCCACTCTATTAAGCTCTATTAGTGTTTATGGCTGATTAGAAATGTAGTCTTGATGAAATTAACAACGCCCTGGAAACAAAACTCTACCAGGAGAAATTCGATGAATTAAGCTTCGCTATTCGGACAAGGGCACAATGCCTCTGGGGGATAGAGCACCCGCTGACGAAGAGACGGAAGATACTTCCTAATGAAGGTACGTCCTGTCATCAGTGAAGTGGCCACAAGCAATTTCCATGATGTCGGATTTCCTGACCGGGAAGTTAATAGGTCAAGGGAGCGTGTGTGATTCCATTCCAACCCAAGCCCGTCCGACGGGCATCGCGTGCGATGTCCACGAAGGATCTAGTCTCGACAACACCCTCTTCAATCTCTCCAGCGTCTTGTACTACGCCGAAACACATGTTCAAGGTGGCGGGGATGCGGACTCGAGACTGGGGGACAGCTCGCCAACAAACCGCGCTCGAGAACAAAGCCCGCAGACTCTTCCGGAACATGCCTATACCCTCCCACCCGAAAGCGTGCCGACAGCTATTTCTCCTCTCTTCGGCTCAGTTGAGGTAGCTGGGACGTTTGATCCGAGAGCCAGTCTGCTGCGGACGGTCCAAGACCAGAGTCCTCAGGCAGTCATGGAACACAGCACGAGTCTTCAGCAAGTCCTCGGACCAGGTGCTCAGAGCCCTGGAAGTTGGATTCACGATGGCGATGTTGCGGGGCGACAAGTTGCGCAAACACTGCTTCAGCTACGTGACCCTCCAGCCTCGAAGGATGCATCCTTAAACCTTATAGAAACACTAGTCGGCTCTATTGCATCTCCACCTAGCAACGTACTGGGAACGCCTCCTTGGGATAACTTTGACACTAATGCTTTCTCACTAAGGAATATGTTTGATATTTCTAGCTACATTAATAATACTCGAGAATAATATAGCGGGCTCTTTGGGTAACAGTGTGCGTTTCCAATAATCCCTTCATCAGCTCTCTTTCATAAAACACTGCCCTCTACCCTCGCCTTCTCGATCCCCGGCCGGCTCCTGGGCGAACTGCACCATCTCAAAAAAAAATCGGTCCTTCCTCTACGACTATTCGACTATTTCCAGGGATCTGGATATGATCCCCTATGTGCCATGACATAGGTACCCGGTCAGCTTCATTATCCTTGTCAGGTTGGTACAGGACTTTGGGTAGCTGTTGAGAATTGGCGGCGGGTGACACCCTCGGTGCTAGAGGTATAAACACGGTAGTTGTGTGTCTTGGCGATGAAATCGAGCCTCTGCCAAGCTCACGTGGGCCGTACTCCCGAACCTGGACGAAGTTTCCATTTTCTATGATTTTCAGTCCCTAAGCATGGCAGTCAGCCAATGCACACTCAAGCAGAATAGCTCACTCTTACGTAGTCCTTTTTGAAACAGCGAAGAATCTCATCATCAACCTTACTCGCTTCATATTTATACATTGAACCTCTTTGCTTCAAGAGTTTCCTATCCGGCTGCTCTGCACATAACTTCTGCATTCGTGGTGTAGCTGGAAGGCGCTTGGAATTGTCCATCGGCTATCTGGTTTTCGAGCGTGCTATTAGTCATAGAGAAGAAACAGGAAGCGAGAGGCAATATTTATACTAAAGGATCCCATGGGAACATCTAGAGCGATTCGTCCAACTGTTTCTGGTTGGGCTGTGGAATCAGGCGCGCGAACGTAGCCTGTTTAGAGGCAAGTACGGAAGGCTATAGGGACCGATGTCCTAAAATTATTTTTTGAGCACTTTTTCTTACTGCATTGACCCTAACCGTATACCCTAAGTCCTTTTAGTAGTATATAATCTTATATATTATATTAAGGCGAAATACTTTATAATAGGGGAGGAACTATTAAGCCCTAATATTATAGGGTTTAAGTATAGCTATAAATAATAACGTATAGTTATATTCTATATCCTATATTACTTTTATTATAGATATATCTTTACCTATTTTAATACTATTTTACCCTATAGACTATAGCTACTATATAGATACTTTTAAGAAATTCGCTAGGGCCCTTTTCTACCTAAACTATATATAATAGCTTCCTATAACCTTATTTTTAACTATTCTTTCTATTCTAATCTTTATTAATATAATACTTAATTTATCCCTTACTTAAGTAAAGCTATAGAGTAATATAATAATAGTTCCTTCTATATAAACCTAATTAAAACTTAATACTTACTAAACTATTACTATATTAACTATTAAAAATTAAATAAGGAGTATTATATCTATAAGTAATATAATTATAAAAGTTATTAAATTATATACTTTATTTTAGTCTTATAATAGTTATTATAATATAATTCTTAGTAATATTAAAATACTAGTTTATAATAAGTTAGCTAATCTTATTAGGAAGTATATAAAAAGTATTAAGATTATACTAAGCGCTAAGTTTCCTTCTTATACTATAATAATTAAGTTTATTATTAAGTAATATAATAAAAAGCTTACTATAAAAGAATAGAAGATTATTTATTTTATTATTATTATTATATTCATACGCTATAGACCTAGAAGGTAGATAGTGCTTCTACTCTATATAGATATAGGAAAAACCAGGTGGACGAAAACCCATATCCTATCCGTAGTGGGCCCGGGTCGGGCCCCTTGTGCTGTCGCTACGCGTGAGTAAATAGTCCTTTATGCTAGGACTGGAATTATCCCAGTTCCCTATGGTTAGGGAAAAAAAACCCCAATGGGGGGTAAAAGGGGAGGAAAAAGTCGCCCGGAGCGGGCTCGTGTTGGTTGCGCGGCGGAAGCGCGCTGGCGGCTGAGGCGTAGGACCTCTGTGTGGTTATGGTTGTGGTCGGGTAGGTTCAGTCGATAGTAGGTCAGCCATACGGCGCTAAGCCACCAGTGGCTGGCAGCCGGAGGTCCGGGTTTTAAGTGGGCAGATTCGGCCGTTGGTGGGTCGGTTGTCCGGCGCTTGGCTGTCAGTGGCTGGCGGTCGGCACGGGCCCGGGGCTCTGCAGCTGTTGACAGCTGCCGGCTGCTGCTCCGGATTCTAGTATTTGGTCCTTTCGCTTGGCCCGCGATGCCTTCCTTTCTCGGGTGGGAGGGGAAGGTGCGGGATCGGGGTGTGTCCGTAGTTTAGCATAGGCCGGTTTTTTTGCCCTTCGTGGCTTTTTTCTGGGTGCATTTCGTCTTTCCCTGAGGGGGGGCGAGAGGCACTCGGTGCGGGCGCGCTGTGGGTTCGGCTAGCACCCGCGAGCTTGAGCTATATGCTCCTCGAGCTCGTGCTCTGCTTCTGCTTCGCGATCGCGGTTGCCGTGGATTTGGAGGGCGAGCTCGTAGTGCGGGATGAGGCGTAAGTGGAGGAACCAGCGGGCGATTGATTGGGCTGTTTTGCGGTTTGATAGTTGCCACCTGAGTTCGTGTAGGTCCCGCGGCGGGTTCACGAGGAGGCCGCGTTTTTCAGCAAATCTTTAGCAGAAGACGATAATATGTTCGGGTGTTTCTTCACTGTTTCCGCATAGGCAAAGCGGCGAGGGCACGTCGGGCACGCGTCGGGAGAAAAGAAAGCTTCTTAAACTAATTTTCCCGGTCCTTAGCTATATAAGCATTGAGCTTTGGTGCTTATCGAGGTCTCGGTGTAAATATAACGCCTTTTTATCGTTGGAAGGAGGGTGGGCTTCTGCTGGCTCGAGACGATTCATCCTGCGGCGCTCTCTCGCCATGTCTTGGAGTCGGGTCCAACGCGTAGTCCACTCGGATTGAGTGCGGGCCTTAATTTCAGCGAGGGTTGGCACCTGCCTTACGTGTGGAAGCCAGCTTCTTAGCTAATCCTTGACTTCTTGCAGTGGTTGTCGCTAGGGTCCCCGTTGTTGTTTGCGGCGGATCTACCTCGTAGCCGCTGCGGTAGCGGACCTTATAAGCGGGGTTGTATTCTGCCTTTCCGCGCGGCTATGGAATCGAGCGGCCAGTTCGTTAAGATAGATGTCAAGGGGAGGGACGGCTAGTTCTGTCTCTAGAAGGCGGGCTGGCGTGGCTTTGTATGCTCCTGCGACCACGCGTAGGCTTCGGGTCTATTCCAGTGCGAGCGCTCATACAATGCCTCGGGGCTTTCCTCTAGGGGCAGTTAGGGTGTGGTATGCTCCTGCGCTGTAGACGATGGTTGAACGGATGACTTGTGTGTAGATTAGTCTTGCTGCTTCGAGGTTAACCCCCTACGTGCTCGCAGCGATCGCGGTAAGGGCCCGCCGCTGGCGTTCAAGCTTCCCCTTGAGGGTGTCTATGTGTGGTCCTTAGAGGAGTTTGCGGTGAAGGAAGAGTCTAAGGAATCTATATGACTCGATGGGCGCTATCGTTAGATCTCTGAGTTAGGCCCGAGTCTGGTCCGTAGTGCGTTTTCGAGTGAAGTGTAGAAGCTTTGCTTTATCTGGTTCCTAGGTTATTCCGTTCGTTCGGGCCCAGTTATCGCAGATATCCCAGGCGGTTTCGAGTCGGGCTTGGGTCTCTTCTGTATTGCGTCTGAATGCTAGTAGGTTAGTATCGTTAGCAAATCTAATAACCATTATCCTGGGTGCGTTCTTAAGGGCTTCGTAGAGGCTAGAGATGAAGAGGATGAATAGTATAGGTGATAGGGGGGATCCTTGAGGGACGCTAGCTTGGACCTCGATGGAGTTAGAAAGTTGGCCGTTGAAGCGGAGGCGTGCTGTTCGCGCTGCGAGGTAGCTGGTAAGCTATATGAGAAGCCATCTAGGAAAGCCTAGTTGTTATAGGGCTGTAATGAGTCGTTGGTGGTCGATAGCATTGAAGGCCCTTGCGAAGTTGAGTTGGAGGAGAGAGCCGAGGCTGTGCCGGGCCCAGGCTGCGCGCATGGCTTCGATAATAATAGCGAGGGCGAGCTCGGTAGACCTCTTTGGCCGATTGCCTATCTGTCCTGCGGGTAGAAGCCCTTTCGATTCCGCTGTGATTGCGATGCGTTGGCTGATGATAGTCTTAATGATTTTTCCGATGACGTTGAGTAAGGATATTGGTCGCCATCCTGATGTAGTTCGTTGTTCAGCTGGGGTCTTATTTGCCTTCGGGATGACCGTAATAATCGCGGTGCGGAAGCGGAGCGGGAAGTAGCCTATTGCGATGCTGGCGTTTGCTATCTTGGTGATCGCGAGTATAAGCGGCTTGCCGTATGCCTTTAGGAACCCGGCAGGGATGCTATCCTTGCCTGGGGCTTTCCATGACCTGATCTTTTGAAGGGCTTTATAGATCTTAATGGGTTCGATATGGGGGCATATTGGGCCTGATTCGGGTTCAGGGGTTCTAGGGGGGGGGAGGGGAGGGAGGTCGGAGTTATTAGCCTAGGGTTTAGGGAAGAATCTCTGTGCGAGAGTTTCGGCCTTCTCTGTGTGGAGTGTTGCTGGCTCTGCGTGGTTGGGTCGGGTGAGGGGCGGTAGCTGCGGTGGGGCCGCTGCGGTTCCACTGCGCAGTCTCGCCTATCTTTCCATTGCCTAGAACCGAGTGCTGTTATGCCTTGGAAGCTCCGTAAGGAGTTCTCTCTAGAGGGCGCGTTGAGCGCCTTTTACGCTGCGGTCCCGTTGTGCTCGCGCTTCGGCTAGGGCTTGCTAGTCTGAGATTTGACCGGTATGCTGGGCTGTGCGGCGGGCTCGTTTGAGCTCGCTGGTCGCTGCGGATGTTTCGCTGTTCTACCATGGATTTCGGTAGGGCGCGGGTTTCTTCCGCTTCGGGGTCGCGAATTGGGCGATCGCTTCTAGCTGTTTAGAGAGCCAATCCACCGCCTTATTAAGGGCTTTAGCAGTGGTTATTGTGCCCCAGGTCCATCGAAGATGGACTGTTGCTTCGCTGGTGGCTTTGTGGGGGTCGGTTTTCTTCCAATTGTAACCGGGGTCTAGTTTGGGGGTTGGTTCATCCGGGGCGGTAGTAATGCGGATTCGTTGCGGGAGATGGTCGGATCCTTCTAGTTTGTAGTCGGTTCCTTTGTATGTTGTGTGAATAGTCTCTGAGGCCCAAGCTAGATCAAGGGTGCTATTTCGGTGGCCTTGGGCTAGCCTAGTAACGGTACTATGGGGCGTGAGGAGGCCGACGCGGTGCTGTGCCGCCTCCTGGATAAGGATGTCACTGCCTCGATCCGTTCGGCCGTAATAGTCCTAGAGAGGGTGGTGGAGGTTAAAGTCGCCGATAAGTAGTGTGTGGTCGCTCGGGGCGGTTTTAGCTAGGGCCCGTAGCGCGGGCGAGTTGCCTCTGCTGTTTGGGGGGTTATAAAGAGCTATGATTCGGTGTTGGGTCTTTGAGAAGGTAATGCTTGCCTAGTCCTCTCCTGCTTCGGACGACCACGACTCGGGTCCGTGTTGCTTGTTGACATACATCGCTGCTTGTTTGCTTTGGTAAACTATATAGTAGTTGCATCTGCCCGGGCAGGCTGGGGCTCTGGTCTTAGAGTTTCTATTAGGTTTAAGAAGTGCGATTATATTGTATTCGCTACGGGCCTATAGGGCGATCTGCGTGAGGGTAGGCTGGCGGTTAGTGTTCTAGAAGAGCACTAGCATTAGTTAGTTGCTTGGGGGGGCGATGGTGATGGTGAGGAAGCGGAAGCGAATGTTGCGAGCGGGGATGGCGCGTAGGAGGCGTGGGCCTGGGTCGAGGACTGACTGGGGACGCTTTGTGGTCTATTTACTGAGCCTGGGGGCCTTCCGGGCCTCCTTGGTGAGAGGCTTCTAAGTAGTCGAGCTGATGGAGGGGGGGGTGGGAGGCTCTAGGATGTAGGTGCTTTGGTTGCTGTGTGGTCTTGGAAGCGGAGCGGTCTATCTGAGTAGCCTTCCTTAGCACGTGCCTAGTGCGAGGCCGCAATGGGGCAGTTACGGCTCTAAGCTGTATGTTTGCCTTTGCATAGGACGCAGTTTAGCGGGATCTCTCCTCGCTTAGTTGGGCATCCTTCCCCATCGGGGTGCGCAGCGCCCCCGCATCGCCCGTAGGTAGGAGCCGACTTGTAGTTCCGAGCTAGGTGTCTGAATTTGAAGCAGTTGTAGCATTGGGTAGGATGAAGTCCCTCGTTGAAGGGTTTGCAGTCGTATAGTTGTGCGTCGAGCAATAGGCTATTATCGCAAAGACGGTTTGCCTCCTTAATAGAGCCGACGCGTAGGATTAGGTTCGTCTTCGCCCCGGGGCCGGGGCGGCCGGTCTTTTGTTTTTTCACTTGAAGGATCCTTAGTTGGTTGGATTCGGCGATTTCTTCGATAAGCTTATTGGTATTGTTCGGGATGGACGCGAGTCGGATTCCCTTCGCTATCACTGCGAAGGTTGGGGGGGATAAGGCTGTGTTGTCGCCGAAGGCTTTAGTGACCTAATCCTCGGCGCAGTGGGCTTGCGCCTTGTCGGCGGTGAGGAAAGTGAGGACCGTATTACCGCTGGGGAGCTTTCGTGCTGCGATAACGCTGGAGTCGCCGCGGGCCCGGTTCGCTGCCGCTACGGTGTCTTTCGGGGTTCGGTTGCTGATATCGGGAGGAGCGTTTCTAGTTCGGATGGTGACTTTGCGTTCGATGCGGCTTCGGGTCGTTCGTTCGGGGCCTCTACGGTTTGGGGTCGTGAGGTTTCGCGCCGCGACCGATGCGTATGATGGTTGATTTCTTTCGCGGTCATTGGTTCCAGCAAGGGCTGTCTTAATGACTGAAGTGAGGGCATTGGTGACGTTTGAGGTGATTCGTTCTTCGAGGCTTGCTTCCGGGTTGCATGAGGTGTCCTTTTCGCGGGAGGCGCGTGCCTGTGTCTCGCACGCAACGCCGTAGGATTGGACAATGCTCTAGACTTGTTCGAGGAGGTTGGGGGGGATAATTCTAGCAATGGCATTATATGCTTCGCTTTCTAGGTCATCGACTAGTGTTCTGCTAGTTTCCGCATTGGGTTCGTTGCTTTCGCTCGGCGTGTATTGGCTGATTCCTGCTAAGGGGTTGTGTCGGCTTTGGTCGAGGCCACGCGCCCCTGAGTCGATGGTCATCGGCAGCGCATCAGCGCCATCGCTGCGGCCCCGATGCGCCATTGAATCTCGAGTAATGCGCGTACGAGGATTTCGAATCTAGTGTTAGAATGTATTTTAAAGGCAGGTTGGTGGCACGGCAAGCAGAAACTGGGAATTCGCAAAAAGGTTGATTGTTTGATTATTTATTTTATTATAATCTAAATAGCTTTATTTAGCTTTATTAAAATTTTAGATACTATATATAAGATAACTATACTTAGGGATTTTTTTAAGATTACTAGGATCCTACTAAATAATAAGTATAAGTTAGTATTATTATACTTTTAGTACTTTAATATTAAGCTAAAGCTTAATCTAGACTTTATAATACTATTAAAGCCTATCTATAGCTATAAGTAGGCTATTAATAGTATACCTATTAATATTAAGTTTAATACTCTTACTAAGTACTTAATCTTTTATAAGATTAAGTATAAGTATATATCTCTAAGTAAGGAGATTAAGACTAAGATTAAGATAGAGATTAAGATAGAAGTTAAGAAAGGGAATTAAAATAAGATTAAGATATAGCCTTTTAATAATAGTAATAATAATATTACTAACTTTAGGACTATATTAAATAATATAGCTATAAGTAATAATAATAAATAGCTAGAGGGTTAGGTAGACTTAATTATAAAGAGGGAGCTTTTAGTTTAATTTAGTAAGGGGTAGAATAAGAAGAGGGATTAATTAGACTTTAAATTATAATAAATAATAATATACTTAGTTAAATAGCTAATTATTAATATTCCTATAATTAATAACCTTTTTATTATTAATCTTTAATAAAATTAATATAGTATTAATATTATATATAGCTAGATAATTATATATATAATTAATTCCTTTTATAGGTATATTTAAGAGTATAATTATTAATTATAAGCTACCTTTAATATAATCCTTTAGATAGGCCTATAAAAATAAGTATACTAAATATTTTAGTTATATAACTATATTAATAGGTAGATTATTATAGCTAGTAAGAATATTATAGTATATACTAATTATATTAGCTAGTAAGTAAGTATTAAGGTTAATATAGTTTTCTTTAAAGATATCCTAAAGGGTTTATAGTTAGTCTTTAGGAATAATCTTTATAAAGCTCTTTACTTTCTTTACCTTTAGCTAAAAGTATAAAGTCTAAGGTATACTAAGTATAATATATAGTCTATTATACTATTTATAAATATAGTATATATTCTAAGTATATATAAAGTTAGTAAGCTCTTTTTATATAATTAGTATAAAGAAATAGAGTATTATAATATAATTAGATAGGAAGTTATTTAAGAATTAGCTAGCTATAGTAATCTTACTAAAGTAATCTTAGTACTAGGTTAATATATAAGTAAATAGAGTAATATAATTATATACCTACTAGAACTTAGCTCTATCTTTACTTAGTTAAAGCTATTAACTCTTAATCTTTTTATTATATATACTTTTACTATAGATTTAGTAATTACTAAAGTATATATCTTAGATTGAATTATTCTATATATAAATATATATTTTTAAAAGGTAATAATATACCCTAGCTATAAGAATTATCTCCTTATTATAGTTAAACTAAATAATATTTAGTATAGTCTTTTATTAAGAGAGGATATTAAGATATTACTTAATAATACTTTATAATATATTAGATAATATCCCTATATAGAACTATATAATAAACTATAAGTATATATTAATTAAAGTATAAATCTTAAACCCTTAGGCCTTTAATTTATTATATATATTAAGAGACTAAATAAAGTTAAGGCCTAGAGTAATCTATCTAGTTTAGTAATATTATATTATATTTTACTATTTAGTAATATTTATAGGGGAAAAGTTATAAAAGTATAAGTAAAGAGCTTAATAGCTTAAGATATATTAATTCTAGTAAATATATATATAGAGATATATATAGCTATAGATTTTAAGCTTAGTATATAATTTAGCCTTATTTTTAAAGAAATAGTATAATTTAATTATATATTCTTATAGTATCTTTAGGGTTTAATACTACTAAAGCTTAAGCTCTTACTAAATATATATAAAGCTACTCTTTATAATAATAAACCCCTTAGAGTATAACTATAGAAGTATAAAGTAATTATTTAAGACTTTATTATAAAATAAGTCTTTAATCTACTTATATAAATATTTAGAGTTTTATATAGCTTACTATATAGAAGTATTCTATTATTATAGATAGTAATAAAGTATTATATAGCTTATAATAATATAGAAGTTAGTATTAAGGTATTAAATAATCTATTATATAAGGAGGTTATTATTAGCTTTCTATTATTAGATCTAAAGATAAAATATAGATAAGTTAGTTAAAGAGTAGCTTATTAATATATTAAGTAATATATAATAGTATATTATAATATAGTATTAAATAATAGTAAAAGAAAAGAGTAATTCTAAGTATATTTTTATTTATATTAATTATATAAAAAAATAGAGTAAGGGGAAAATAAGATATATATATAGTAATATTATACTAATTAGTAAAATATTATATAAGGTTAAAATAATAAAATATTATAATATTACTAAAAAAATTTTAAGTAAAAAAGATTTAAATTAAACTATTAAATAGGTATTATTTTCCCTTTATATACCTCTATATAATAGTAAATATAAAGATATTTTATATTACTATAAAAAGTATAAATCTTAAACTCTTCTCTATATAATATAGATTACTCTTAAAAAAAAAGATAAAAGAGTAAATAGCTTAAAGGATAAGAGTTAGTATAGGTATATATATAGGTATATAGGAGAGAATATTACCTTAAGAGTACTTACTATACTTCTCCTTCTTATAGTTAGTAGCCTTAGAAAAAATCTTCTTAAGTACTAAGTATATCTTATAATTAAGGTAATTAAATAGATTTATACTATTACTTTTAGAATTATTAGAGTTATTATTATTATTATTATTAGCCTTATACTTATACTTATAAGCTAAGATTAAGTTAATATAAAAAGTTAAATATTACTATAATATAGAATATATATATATAAAGGAATATATAGCTCTAGACCTATTCTAGTTATAATTAGTATATAAATTAATACTAAGAGTAATAATATAACTCTTAAGAGCTTTATTATTCTTTATATACTTTATATAGGCTTTTATAGTAAGTTATTTAGTATTATAAAGGTATTAAAGTATTATATTATAATTCTAGCTACTATTAAAGTTTATTATATATAGTATTTTAGTTAATTTCTTAATATCTTTCTTTATATAAACTTAAAGTAAGTATAAATTCTAATATAGATTAGTATATAGCTATATAGGTTAATAAAGAATTAAAAATAATATACCTAAACTAGAATAATAAACTCCTAGCTCTTAGTAGTACTACCCTTTAGTATATTTATAAAAGCTTAGATAGTAAGCTTTAGGTTTAAAGAGAATATATTATTATAATATAGGAAAGTATTAGTATTAATACTAAGTAGAATAGTTAGGAGTATAGTAACTATATACTTACTAAAATCTCTATATACTTTATTATTTAGCTCTAAATTAGTAGGCTTTAGGGTTAAAGGCTTTAAGGACTTTAAGGTTATAGCTTTTATAGACTTTAAGGGTATAGCCTTTAGAGCCTTAGCCTTACTAGCTATTATAATTAGTAATATTTTAAGAGTAAGTATATAAGGATATATAGTTTTAATATACTATATTTAGTAGTATATAAGAGAAAGGAAATAATATATTCCTATAGTAAATATTAGTCTTTAAAGTATATAATTATAGAAACTTAATATTACTAAATTATAATATTATATACCCTAAAATAATACCTATAGCTATAGGAATTTATAGTAGGTTAAATTATAATATAGAATTTAAGGCTATAGTATTATTTAAAGCGGGAATAAGGGGATTCTAACCTTCTAATATATAGTTAAAGAAGAAAGAAGAAAAGGAAGAGAAGCTAGCGGGCTCGAGGGAAAGAAATCGTAGGGGTGCACAGACCTTAGTGCGGCCGCACGTGACCCTACGTTACTAAGGCCCTTCTTAGTTAGCAATTTCAACTAAAATGCATATTCAGAAACAGGGCCCTAAGGTACCGTACGGGAGGGTGCCCACATCAAAAAATAATTTTAGGACATCGGTCCCTATGGCCTTCCGTAGCAAGTCAGGTTGAAATGCCAGTGGAGCATGGAGGGGAGAACAGATAGCGTCTTTCCAGCTTAAACAGTCAACTGATCATCTCTTTCTGCTTAGTCATCACACATCAATGCGCGCGCAGTCTACCAATAAGAACTATTTCTTTAGACATCTGTCAGCTAGTAATTTGGAGGACACTAAGTCACTGCCTTCCCTCCTGTTTGGCGCGTCCTCGCTACCGGAGCCTGAGGGTGCTCAGCCGACGCTCGCATACCTACGAGAGATCGCGAGGCAAAAACCGAAGGAAGCCTTCAGAATGTGGTGGGCAACTTCCACCCCCGAGCAGTATAGGAGATTTAATCCCAAGGCGACCATTTGCCGCCCACTGGAGCTATGGCTCCCTCGGGCAGCCCTTGCACCATCTGCTCGCAGCAAGATCCCTCCATGGAGACTTCGCCACATACCACAAAACATTCAACCACGATGGCGTGCGAGTGATATGCTGGATGAGCTGGAGGAGATGCAGTTGCAGGAGGCAAAGCTAGGAATGCTTGTATTGACATGCTTAGCGACACCTACAATAGAGGAGTGCGACGGGTAGGAAAACTGCCTCTCAGGGTTCGAGTCTAGCTTCCCTTAGGACCAGAGGCCTTGGAAGAGGACCGGTCGAGCCGTGAGGCGGCAGCAACTTCGAATAGCTCAGCTCAGCACGTCCTGTGCCCCAATAGGGGACCTGCCCGGCCGGGAAATACACATACATACATACATACAGGCAAAGAAAGGAGAGATGTGGAGGTCCGCTGGATGACTGACTTCAGGAGTGGCTACGCTCGGCAAGACAGTGAGAAAGGAGAGAAAATCGTGAGGATCCAACTGATCAGATGGTCTAAATCACATATAGGGCACGACCCAAGATCGGGCAAAAGAACTGTAGAATTGAGTGACTGAAGATTGCTGACTTTCTGGGCGTTGTTGAAAGACCCTTTTAAGTAGAGCCCCTACACGTGACGCAGGGAACCCAAAACCATTCCTCCCCAACACAATATCAACTTTAGAGATCTTTTAGTTGCCTATTACTCAGGACCCTTTATATTCGTCCACCGAACTTGACTTCACAGGGGTAAAGTCGATCGTATCATAGTCATTCCCAGAGCCACTGGCAGGACCATTGCCGTCGTTGACTCTAGTTGTGGGATCGTTGGGTGGAGGGCTGGGTGGAGGGTTAGGAGTGTTCTCTGAAGGCTTCGAACTGTTGGTGTCTCCGTCAGGCATCGTGAAGAGGATGAGACTGATGATCGACGCTGACAACGAATCGTACGCCTGGAGCGAATCTGTTAGCAGGACGACATCAAAGTTTGGTCCGGGTTGCTCGGGTACTCTTACAGAGTTCTGTGTGGGTTCCCACTGGGATGACAGATGGGGTATGATAAAGGGGATTGCTTCAGAAGGCAAATTGGACAGGACTATGGCTGGCAGAAGCTGCGGCACTTCTGGCAATACTTGGAGTTATCGAGAACGTGCTTTGTGCATTCGCACCCATAATTATAGACGAGAAGGCTCGGTATAGCTGTGATGAGTGTGTCTTGACGGAGAAGGGTGGCATTCTTATACTTGCTGACCGGCCTGTTGAACAACAGAAGAGACCGTCGCGGGAGCTGACCTGCACCAGCCCGGACGAATCTCTTCGTGGGGGGCCGATGGTCATGCCATTGACCACTAGTCTGCCGTGAACACGTCAGGAGCCCGTTCGCATTGCCTCCCTTTCATCGAATCCGATAAGATCTAGACCGGGTTGCATGCAAGTTGGCTGCGGCCTCTCGACTTTGACCTGCAGTTACAATTCTCGACGAATTGGACCGATTCCGTCTAGGGGCAGGCTATGATGAGCGAGCTATTGGCCACACAGAGGCTGTTGGCGCCGGCTAGGAGTGATCTTAGCTATGCAACAACAAGCGTTGAAATGGGGGCTAAAGATACATATCCCGTCTCTGCCACGCCATTGACCACCAGGGCGCTATGAACACGTCAGGAGCTCGCTCGTGCAGCTATCTCCCTTTGATTGAATCCGAGGCCTCAGGGTTGCATGCAGTTTGGCGCAGCCTCATTCTTACCTTGCCGACCTGCAGAACTGTCCGAGGCGAACTGAACCGACCACACTTCGGGAAGGCCATAACGAGCGAGTCATTGGCCATGCAGAAGCTATTGACGCAGCCGAGGAGTTCTTGGAAGTGTCACGCTCCGACCCTCCATGAGCATAATAAGCGGACGGGCCCCAGGCGGCCAAGTGGGTTAGGATCAACGCGGTGACTGCCATGCAGCACAGCGTGTAGGTTATCCCACAATCGAGACGGCCTAGACTGGTGCGTAATGAACGTGTCGACTAAGTCTCAGTCCTGCATGCATAATAATACAACAGTCCGCGCTCCATGCCCAGTACTAGCTAAGAGGCTCTTTAAGTCACAACGTGCCTTCCCTTTGAAACACTCCCAAACTTCATCTTGTATTAGGTGAATCAAAAAGAAGAAGACAATTGTACCAAGACACCCATTCGTATAGTTGTCTCCCCCTCATCGAATGCAAAACCAGGTTCGGTTGGCTGTATGTAGGTTGGCTGCCGCGACCTCGTTCTTCTCTTAATAACCTGCATCAAATCCGTCAGGGATAGGCCACGACGACTGAGCCATTGGCCATTCGGAAGCTATTGACGCATCTCTGGGGTTTATATGAACTCAGGCATACCCTGGTGCATACCCAAGCGTTGAGTGGTGATACCGGTCCATCTCAGACTTTCCCCGTCGCCCGTTGTTGGTGTGACCTTCTGATCCTTAAAATCTGCTGACGTCACTGACTGCTCTTGCGATCTGTGCACACCTTGCATGTTGACCATGTCATTTAGCCGCACAAACATGCGTAAGGCCCCGCTCCGAGACCCCGAGGCCCCCGCCTTTGAGCGGCCCCGCCTTTGAGCGGCCCCGCCTTTGAGCGGCCCCGCCTTTGTGTATGCACCATCTTTAGGGAAGCCCCCTCTAAGGTGATCTAGCCTAACACGGCCCAACCTGCCCAAAAATGTGTCACCCCGTGGTGTATTCCTCAAGCGGCACATGGAGTGTATCGACTGGCAATCTTTTGTTGGGTTTGATGAGCCTGTGATCTTACTGATTCTGAAAGGAACGGTTGCCTTGCTGGGGCAGCTATTTTTGCCCTTTACAGAACATCCGAGAATTAAGAGTTTGCTCCGAGTCGGTTTCTCCTGTAAGTGGAACAATAATTGCCTGGTGTCGGGTGTATGGATTAGGCGTGGATCAGATGACGCAGAGCTTGGGCACAGAGCTTGGGCACAAATCATTCACATTTTCGTCCCAGCAAATGACTCCGCATCTCAGGACACTCTGATTTAAACAAAGCATACCCACATTCCTCCCTCTCCACTGCGACAACTCTTCAACAACACACTTGTTATACTGGCAGGGTGACAACTCTCCTGGAGATCGCTGCCGTTGAGCACCAGTCGCCTCTTTTCCAAACTACCGTCATCGGCAGATTTGCATTTATGGTTAGTCGATACTCCTGCTACCTATAATGGCAATGACTTATTTTATGTAGGATCCTTCCGAGGAACTTGATGCGGAAGAGTGGGAGAAGGGCACAAAAGTTGGGCCAGGGGTGAGAACGGATGGGACGGTGATGTGGCGGTCAAGTGCTGCCTACTACAGAAAGCTAGGAGACAAGACCTGGAACAAAATGAGGGATACTGGGCAAGTACAAGCAGATAGTACTCGGGAAGTTTATACTACTGGAGGAGAAATTAGAATGAAAGCCTAATTTCCCGTCATAGGCAGCATACCTGCTGGCCACAGGCTGTTTACAATCATGCCCAACTTCCCTACTTCCGCCCTCAGCCTAAGACGGCTAGGACAATCCACTTCGGGCCATATTTCCATAGACAGACAACTTGTAATTTCAATCTCCCCGCTGCTGAGCTCCTCTGCACGAGTCGGACTGGCCTGGTATGCTTCTGCTGCCTGATCGCCGAGCATATCGTTTACTATTTTCGGAGGTGAACCAGACAATATTAGGCTGCCGTCGACCTCCACAAACACTTTGTTGTGAAGGAGCATACCCCGTTGTCGACCCTTAGTCTGGATGTGTATATCGAATAGTTGGTTCGCGACGTGTTGTATCTCTAACGCAACAATAAAAAATTCCAATTCGCATTTAGTAATATCATCTTCGAAAGACACCCTAAGCCAGGCATTGCCATTGGCCTTGACAATTGCCCTGGTAAGATACGTCGGGAACACGAACCCAAGATTAGATGCAGCGGGCCATGCAACTTGAGTGCGCGGATCGAAGTTGAAGCCTATCAATCCATGCAAGGCCACATGAGTGCTAGCGCCAGCTCCCTGGCCTCTGCCGTCGGCATTGGAAGTATTCGTTGCAGAGAGCTGTCGTTCGTGCGTAGTCTCGGTGTTCGCCATCGGACCGCTTTGGCCTTGTATCGAGGTGTCATGTATGGAGAATCGGCGGCGTTTAGACGGGCGAGAGCCTGACGTTGGGGCTTGGACATCGATGGACTCCAACCATTCTGACAAGTTAGGCCGAGATCAGGAGTAGTCAGGCGTTGGCTTGCTCACCTTGACGCTTCTTGCCACGCCAGCCTTGGAAGAGATGCGAAAATAGTTGTTTGACAGACTGATGCGGGTGCACTCCAGAGATCCGGCTCGTCACGAGTGTGAGGTCCGCAGGGAGCAACTGGTCAAGACCACGGGCATTCCCTTGTAACGCCAAGAAGTACGCAAACCAAACTTGGAATCCTGCTCGTAGTAAAGCCCTCGAGATGCTGTTGTCAGGCTCTGAGCAAGCAGCCTGTAGTGAGGTATCGAAATTATCCGGCGCTCTGGTTGGGCTGCATTCCGTGGTGAGGCCGCGCGTAAGCACTGAGATGAAGTGAGCAGTGGTGGAAGGGGCGGAATTTTCGCCAATGCTTTCCTGGCTTCGGTACAAACTGGTGTTTGCCTCGGCCATGGCGGATGGGCCGATGGACCCGCCTTCGTGAGATTACTTTGGGCAATGAGATCCCAAAAGTCTGTCTGGTGCGGGCGATGCCCAAAAATATTTTTGAATAGGTTGCGTCGTGACTCGGCTAAGCAGGCTGCGCGCACGAAGGCGGGGCTAGGCTCTCGCTTTTAACTGGTTCGTGAAAGCAACGTTGCATCTGTTGTGGAAGCGACTTGGGGAGGAGATTTTGCAGGCTGAGGGTTACGTGGCAGATCCGAAATGGCCAGTGACAATTTTGTCCCTTGGCCGCCCTACCAGTGTGTTGTCATGCCCACCAACTGCCCAATTACAACTCGCTCTCTCCCACCATCGCAGATGTCAAGACCGCATCGACAAATAAATTTACCAACAGATCGAAAGATGCTTTGGGGGCCAGCATTATGAAAGCACAATAAGGTATCGAGTTAGCTGCTTAATATCCTAAGAGGAGTCTCTTGTAATCGTCGTAGGGTATAAGAAACGGCTCAAAGAACACCTTTCTTCTTCTTCCATCGTCACAATCATCACAATCATTACATTCATCACATTCATCATCGCTCTACCCAGCGAATTAAACCCTGACTTCGCTACCAACCCCTACGAACCCCTACTGCAATGTCCGACCAGATAAGCGACGAAGCGCGTCGGGCCGTTACCGACGCTCTTGTTAACTCCGGCAGTGCCGCTATCGCTCAGTTGGTCGACACTGGCAATTCGTCCAAGCAGAAACGCGAGGCAGCGAGAAAAATAAAAGAAGAGGCGGATCGCAGAAAGAAGGAGGAAGAGGAGAAGTCCAAGGTTCGCGCTCTCCCTGGGCTTTGGACTCTATTTTGCCTAAATACTGACGGCTCTAACAGGCTTCTGCCTCCTAATCAGGCACAGCAAGCTTCCACCAGCCTTACATGTAGTCCACAATCCTCTTTCTTGGATGGTGTCGCTAGTTATTATGGCCTATTAGCCGCATCTTATCCTTAGGAAAGATGCTCTCATTGTGGCTTTGGTCAAAGATATGGGCTGGGTCCTGTCATGTTCGATTTTCGGTAGTGTTCCTAGTGCAAAAGATCCGTGCAACAATTCGGTCGCACATAACCCATGATAAGATACAAGATCACTCTTTAGCAATTTTTGGCCCCGTTCCTGTGTCGTTCCAATCTGTGGTAGAGGCCCGACGCAGCCGCCATAAATCTCCTAGCGTCATTGGTCGTGGAGCCGTCTTTCCTCGGGGCTGGCACGTGCGCTGCCGGCTGGCTAAATGATTCCCATTTCTTCTCCTTCACATACCAAATCCTTCAAGCACTCAACGACCAGCTACCGCCAACGCCATGGACTACAACAAGTGCATCGACTTGATCCACGAGGTGCAGCAGAGCGCTTGGGTAGACCGGGTGAATGCGGCCCGCGTCGACGGCCGCATATGCCATTGGGTTTCGACCCTGCATCCTGATCGATTGCCCTGCCAACTCGATGGCGGGTTCTTACATGGTGCATACAACGTATGCCAGAAATTCATTTTCAACGACGGCACAACCCAGATACTACGTTTCCCTCGAGTTGGGGCTATCTGTGATAAATACGCCGATGAGAAGATTGCCATGGAGGTAGAAGTGCTGAGTCTCATCCGCGAACGTACCAGTATTCCAGTTCCAGCGATTTGCTCTTGGGGTCTCGCCGCCAACAACCCACTTGGCCTAGGAGCATTTATACTGATGGAGTTCATCAAAGGCGTGAGCGCCAATCACTTTCTCAGGGATCCTAAAGCTGCGGTTCACACCCGATTGACTCGAGAGGATATCAGCGAAGTCGATGTCGAGGTTTTGTTCCGGCAGATCGCTCGTTTTCAACTTCAGCTTTTTGAGCTTGACTTCGACCAGATCGGCAGCCTGCCAACGCCAAAGACGAGTTTCTCGGCCCCGATACGCCCCCTAACCTGGAAGGTCCATGACATTACTCAGACTGGAGGAGTGAATACTTTCGGTATGGTAAAAACTTATTTCTGTTTTCACCTCTATTCTCCATCTTGAGAAACATACTCTAGCTAATCAAGCTACCTAGGTGATCGAGCCAAAGGCTTCCCAACTACTACGGAGTATTTCCAGTACATCCTCGGGCAAGACTGGGAGCAGCTGATTCGACAGCCGAATTCGGTAACCGGGCCATATAATGCTGAAATGAGATACACCTCATTCAAGGTTTTACAATCTCTAGCGCCTAGAATGGTGAACGGGCGGTATAATCGTGGTCCGTTCAAACTTATTTGTGACGACCTTGGCCTAGCCAACTTGATTCTCAAAAGCGAAGACGACCTTACAGTCGTTGGGGTCGTGGACCTTGAATGGTCCTACATTGGGCCGGCACAACTGTCCGCATCGGCGCCCTGGTGGCTTCTTCAGGATCGCCCGATCAACCAGGAGTGGGATTGTGACGATAACCAGCCCCCCGACGTGGCCGCCCGGTATTTCAAATACCTAGAGATCTATAAGCGTGTTCTAGAGGAAGAAGAATCAAAGCGACTGGGTCATGAAAAGAAAGAAGTCTCTAAACTCGTCAAGTGGTCCGAAGACTCCGGGGCCATGTGGTTTCACATGCTTCTTTCATGCGGCTTTAACGACACCTACAGTTTCCCCTTCACGCAACTGCGACAGCATATAGGTGTCGATAAGTGGAAAAAGCTGAGATGGGCAATTAACCAGGAGGAGGTGGGAGCATTTGTAACGCAGAAGATATTACAGCTAGAACAGTACGACGAAGAAGTGGCGAAGATAGAGGCGGATAAAGCCCGTGTAGACTGTGGAGAGATGAGTCGGGAGGATTTCATTGCAGCGCATTGCAGCGCATTGCAGCGCATTGCTCCATAGTTAAGCCATGCCTTTCGGTATCTTCACCGATGGACAATCCGGAAGTGACAGACTGAAGCCCCACAAGAAGTGTATCGCTTGAAGCTGTCTCGACGCGTAGGGATGGAGCCATTGTATTGGAGATCTAGAATGAGTTAAGATTACCACATAGGAAATGCCGACGTCCGGCCCGGAAGGCAAAACTCCGAATGACCTATTGACGTGCTCCCCTTGAACCCTCTTGCAAAGACGTTGGCCCAACGTCTACTTATTGACCGTTCCCCCTTGAACCCTCGTACGCAACGTTCTGTCAGAATCTCTGTCTCTCTGTGACGCAAGCCGACAGCGAGCGTCTGTAGGCACGCGCCCGAACTGGCATCCCAGATCTTGATGGTCTTGTCGTGCGAGGTCGATGCGAGCCGCTGGCTATCCGCCGAGAAGACGACCGAGCGTATGCCATCTTTGCACGTAAGCGTCTGGAGGCACGCGCCCGAACTGGTATCCCAGATCTTAATGGTAGAGTTGAGCGCCTCGAGCCAGTAGAGATACTTCTTGTCGAGAAATTGATGGACGACACCGTCGTCATGAAGGTCGTCGATGGACATCGATGCCGAGAATATCATATGATGTGCGCCTGCGAATCCCTGCGGGAAAAGATCGGTCGATACCTCGTTCGTCAGGAAATATTTTACGGACTGATGAAGGAGATGTTGGGTCTTTGGTGGATGTCTGGTGCTGAGAACCCCGCTTCAGACGTCATCATCGTCATCGAACGCGAACCGGACGTTCCGGGCGGGGGACATCATCGTCCCCCTGCGTAAAAGAGCCAGAACGGCCGGGGGCAATGGAATCGGAACAAAACACTCATCATCTATCAATACATACCTGACTGTTCCTTGGATTTGCTATCTAAATTATAAACTATATTATTGCTCGTATTGTGCGGATGGGTGCAATAATGATAACCGGGCCTCATTTAATGTTCCCCCGCACAATTGCTCCAGCCTAGCCTCGCCATCAAACATTTCCTGTGGTATTTTATTCTTGACTATATCCTCCACACGCGCCTTTCCGGAGGAGCAATCTCGTTTCTCTTTGATGGAGAGATCAAGGTCAATCAAGAACGAAGGCCAAGAGGGGTTGCCGTCGTCCTCATTGATCATAAGATTGTTGATAGAGATATCTCTGTGCAAGAAGCCTGCCTCGTGCAGGGACTCGTGTCCCTTAATGCAGCCCTCGAGACCAGCAAGCAGGGCTGATGGGGAGCTCGCCTTGTATATGGGCTTTCCATAATCACGAAGAATGACACGACGATGTACCCTATTTGGCAGTGCATTGCTGTCGGCCTTTGTTGGAGACGCAGAACAGGATCGCTTGCTAGGAGGGAGGGGAGCGCCAGTGTGACTAGATGACCGCTTCTTACTAGCGGCGCTGATGCTGCGGCCTTTCCGCGGAGCACCGGCTGTGGTGCTGCTTGGCGGCATCGAGCGTTCCGGACGGTAGTTCGCGGCCCTCGTAACGTCCAACCCACCTCGAACGTTGCTCCGAATGTCGTCGTCTGTCCCGTGGATCTGAACCGTCTCGTGGTGATAATATCGGGCTATATTTACGACACCTTTAGCAGTCGCCTCACACAATAAGTCGCCTTCCTCGTCGCGTTCCGGGTATTGCCATGAATCCTTGATGACAAGTGCCACATCAGGACGTCCTTTAAGATGGGCCTTCCAACAAGTCGTCGCGCGGCCAGCTATGCAACGTGCATGTAGCATCTCGGAGCTGGTCGTTTTCGATGGGGACTTGAAGCCATCCGCCTTTGAGGTCGACATAGTCAAGCTGAGACTGTCAGTACCAGGCTTCAAGTCACAATGGGTGTGTACCTGGCGTTCAGAGGCCATGGCGGGGGTGATGTCGCTGGCTAAGGTGACTAGTGGTCGATCGTTGCTTATCGAGGTCGCTCGGTCGGATAGTGAGCTAGTCGGGCGGCAAGATGGTTGGGCAAGGTCGAGACGAGCGAGGATTGATGCATGAAGACGAGAAAGGAGAAGAGGGGGGGAAGGGGGGAGGGGGAGAGGGGGAAGGAATGGGTTTAAGTACTCCAGACGGCTGGGGGCCTGGTGGACCAACTCGGGCAGGAGGAAGACCAATGAACTTTGACGGTATTGAACAAGTAGTCTGCCTATCTTGCGAGGGCCCCCTGGGCGATGGCACAACGACGTTGATATCCATGATGCGAATCACCAACGTAGGCGCCTCTGGGCGGTGCTTGCATTCCATCCTCGAGCCAAATCATATCGCGGTTATGGTAACTGAAGCGTGTCTTTCTAAAGAGTTGAATGTCTTGTTCAGCAGACAACCTCCTTCCCACCAGTATACATGAAGGCATCAAACTCGATGCCGGACTATCAGATCTAGATAGCAGTCGAATCACCACCAAGTCAAGCATCCATCGACCCTGAGTATGTGCTCGCCCCATCACTTCTTACACTTCATTTTCTTCATTTGTTGCCCTCGCGCCTCGCCATTCTCAATATTTACATTCTGAAATGTCCTCTTTCTTTTCTTGTCGGTTGTGCGGTACTGGTCATTAGAACCTTCTGAGGGCTGATAATAATTCTCCTCCTCGACAATTGGTACTCTCGAACTACACAACCTCCGATGACCTTGAAGAATGCAGGCAGAGCAAGCACCATCAAAGTTATCCTGGAATTGTCTGCATCCACCAGGAAGAATATTGCGCTCATAGCACTGCTCGCACGTCCAAACAAATCCCATCTCCTTACCCCTGGCATGACAGATGATAGCATTTCTCGCAGACTCATCTTCATTGCGGAGGCGTCGACAAATCTTCATCATGAGAGACGAGGAACCTTGGATAGCTATTTGCCATGACTCTCCTACTGAGTTGCCTTCCATGAGAGTTTGAATTGTGACCACATCGTCATCATCTTTTCTCTCAGGCAACACCACTCGGAATTCAGACGTGAGCTGGACTATGCGGCTTCGCTGAATTCAATATTAGCAATGGACTTCCTCATAGCGTCTAAGTATCTTACTAAGAGTTCATGGTTCACATTCATGAATTTTTTCAACTTCTCGAGGTCTGCTGGATTGCTGACTCATACACAGCAGCGCCGACGGCAACGGAGTTGTTCCAGGTTCCGGAGACGAGGACTCAAACCCCACTTCACTCGGGAGGAGCAGACTGGTAGGCACTCTACTCAAGCTCCACTCCGCATCGGCAAGCATCCCCAATTGCATTGGGAAGCGAGGGTCGCCATAGTGCTCCAGTATATATTAGGAAATGCCTCCATGCCCAAGGTTATCAATGGCCTCATCATACGCCGCTATCATAGGACTGTAAAGCCCATCCGGCTCTGCGGCTGGGGTTCCCAGAGTCAATCTCGCCGTGTCCCCGAAAAGGATCTTCCTGATCTTCAGGCAAAGTGGCTTCACATCACCCAAAGCCTTCGGGAACTCACCCATTATCCTTTCAAGACCGTTCACGGTCATGTGGCCTTCCTTTGCATCTGCGATATCTTCGAACCTCCCAATCTCCCACTTCCGAAGAAGGCTTTGCCTAGTCCTTTCCTCTTGCGCAAAAAAACCATTGTGCCATGACTGGCGCGCACACATCCAAAGCAGCACATAAAAGAAAGACTCCAGATCGTGGCGGTATGTATGATCGACCCTCCGCAGTACCTCCACTGCCATAAACTGCATTGTGCCGGTCTGGTGTCGCGCTCCGCTGGGACCGCTGCCTTTCTCCTTTGCTAGATCGAGATCAATCAGCATGCCTTTAAACCCATCTGCCGCCTCGGGTTTCGTGATGATGATATTATTTGACGAGATGTCGCGATGGAGAATGTTGCCCACCATATAAAGAGACTGATGCGCCTTAATCGCATCGCGCATCGCCGTAAGTAGCTCATCAATCGTCCGGAAGTCGCTGATCACCCGGCCAGCTGGTGAGATGACGAGGCAGGAGTATATCCTATTCTCCCACAGGTCTTCGCCGGAGGTGTACAAGCTTGGTCGCGTTTGGTTATTTGACAGCGAATGGCTCGTCTTTTGGGGCAGCTTCGACTTCTGACTGCTGGACCGTAGTCTCTTAGATCCAGACACGCTATCGGATGTGTGATCAGAGGAAGATTTGCGCTTGCTTCCGCTAGTAGCCAGTAGAAAATCATCAAAGTGGACCGTCTCTTTTCGGAATCGGTGACGTTCCCGAAACTCCAAGCCACCCCGTAACTCTGCGATGGTGGTGATCTGGCGATGTGCCACAACTCTCGCCACACCTTGAACGCCTCTCTCTTCGGCCAGTTTCAGCTGCTCTACCTCCAGCTTCCGTTTATCCGATACCCACGAGAACTTTGCAACAGTGCTATTTCGCGTCCCAAAACATGTGGTGCCGCGACACACAATAGCCTTCTGCCGGATGATCGGCCTTCCCAGCCTAATGCTTGTTTCGCCGCCGCTTGCATCATTCAACGTAACATAATGATGCCCGTGCTCGCGCTCGATAAACGTATCGAGACCCATCGTAGCATCATCCATTGTAGCATACCCAACTAGAGCTCGAGCGAACTTCTCTGGCTCCTCTTGAATATTGAATATGCCGGAGCTATACGGTCCAGACCGATCGAAGATCCATAACTCCATCATGGAAGCACAAAGCGAGAATGCATGAACGTATCGGCGGGTCGGTTGGTCGGTGAAGACGCTTCGTACGTATCGCGTGAGCTGGAGGAAGTCCTCCTTGAACCGGCTCTTATCGTAAGACTTTTTGTGCTCTCCGATGACGAGGATGTCCTTGTACGTTAGCGTGCTGCCCACCTTCTTGGCGGGTATCTGAAAGAAGAGGTCCATCTGGCCTTTCCGTTCCTTAAACTGGTTGGCGGTTCTGGTGGTATGAAGCTTATGCGGTGCGTTGGATAGGAAACGGTCCTCTAGAGAGCGAAACCAGTCCCAGACTAGCTTCTCGTCGGCCGTAATAGGGAAATCTGACCATCTCTTTCCATTGTGTGCTGTCATGATCCCCTTCAGCATCGCTCTCTGTCCTTTGTGCAAGCTCTTAGGGCTAAAGAACTTGTCCATGAACCCAGTAACATTGCGAAAAGTGCAGTCCTTGATCTCGAAAAAGAGTTCTCTCTCAACGATATCGCGTGTTTCGCTATCGGCAAGTCGACTCGAGCTGCTTTTAACAGGCGTCCCTTTGAAGGTTGCGGCGATACTCGATAGGAGGGGCGTGATGTCGCTGAGGTTCTCGACGATGGTAAAGACCGCTTCCCAAATGTCGATGTCGGGGGATTTGTTGAGAATATGTCGAATGAGAGGATGGAACTGGCTAAGCTCAACCAAGCCACCTCTGACACGTTGTAGTACAGTAAATAGTTGAGTAGCTATTTCACCGCTTCCATCGGGAGAAGGGAGGTTGAATGCTGCTGGAGAGGCGACTAGGGCTCCTAGGAGGCTCGCGACATCTTCCCGCGCCGGAGCATCGGCCTCGTTCGTATCGCGTAGCTTGTCTCGAAGCGGATCAAGGGTGTTGTTGAGGGGGCGCTCTGAGATAATCTGGAGTTGCTTCTCCAACAGTGTCATATTGTTGTCTTGTGAGCAGCAGCTATGACTGAGTGCTCGATGCGTGACTTCGGAGGGCAAGGTAGGCAGGGTAATTGGACACGGAATGAGACTTGAGGATGAGCTTAGGGAGAGTAGTAAACAAAAAGAACAAAAACCAGTAACGCGACGCATCACGTGTTGCCCGCGACTTGCTTGGCGCCAGTGTGGGGCGCTGCACTAATGAACGTAGTGACCACAGCCGCTCCCGTGGCGACCCGCGCCCTTCGGGGTTGCGATGGGAATTCCTTCTCACGGTTGACGCGTCGATTCCGAACTTGGATAACCACTAATGGGTCGTTTGCGGACCAGATTCCACCTCCACAATCCATGGGTGCCTACAGAATAGACCGAATGAAACTTGTCAAGTGAGCATTCTGGCTCTCGAAGACCGACAAAGCTTATTTGTGCATCGAGCATAAAGGATTCGGTATTGGATGTAGCCACTGCACTGGAGACCGGTCGGTACCGGCACAGTATCCCCAGGATGGTTTGCTGCCGCTGAAGAAGCGGTCGGTTGCCTCTTGGGCCCAGAAGACCGAGTCATTACCAAAGGTGCAGTTTTCTCGCATTGTGCCAATGGTGGAGGTCACAGCGTGAGAAGGGTTGTCGAATGTCGCAGAAAGTCGCGGTTCTTGCGAGCGGGGTGGTCACGATTAACCCTTTCAGTCGTTCCTTCATATCAGGCTGTTGGGCACTTGCCTACTCCTAGGCGCGCGGCATCGTCAGGCATATTTCACCCCTAATAGTTGTTTCTGCGATGGCTTTTTCCACTTCAAAACTATTTTCAGTGTGTTCTTAAGTTTAGAGGGTGGCCAGGGCCGGGCCGGATATTGGCCTACACAAGGCGGACCTGCCCGTGATAGCCAATGCATGCGCTGTTGTAACCGCGCCACCAAAGCTGTTGGCCTTGGACCAACACTGTCGAACTTTATAAAATGTATGATCCAATGAAACATAAGACGACGAAGAAGAGTCAAACTTCATCATGTTATTAAGTTTAGATGTTGGCCAGGGTCTGGCCGGATGTTGGCCAACACAAGGCTGACCTGCCTGTGATAGCCAATGTTTGTGCCGTTGTAACCGCGCCACCAAGGCTGTTGGCCCTGGACCAACACATTCGAACCTTGCAAAACGTATTATCCAGTGAACCATAAGATGAGAAGCAAGAGTGAAACTCAAGGGAATTCAATAAGCCGGTTACTATCTTGCCTGGTTACGACTAAGGCAGTTATAAATATGAGCTCGATTGTCGCTGAACAAGAGGTGTCCTAGCAACTCATCAAGTCTACGATCCTCAATACCTGCTATCCAACACAAATACACCGCCAAGTACCACCAGCCTGACACTATCCTTCACTCACCATGTGCACCTACGTTACCCCAACGAAGACCTTCAATGGCTGCTGGCACTCGCGCGCTGACGGCCAACCATACTACGACCTTTGCACCTTTGCCTTGATGTTCAACAAGGCAAGCGCAAGATGTGCATGCCTCCCAGAGCCGACAACTCCAAGGTTACCATCATTAAGGGGAAGTGCCCGGAATGTCGCGCTGTGTATGTAATATCCCTCTCTTGCTGTCTTGACACCTTCGAAACTAATTTGAGGACTTCAAGGAGATAAATATAGTTCTGACCGCCTTTCTCGGTGGAGTTTCGACTCAGTACCGATCATGGCTAGAACATGACAGTGTTGAGAACTGGGTGTTGAAAGTATAAGGGTTGTTCTGTTTCTTTGTTCGGCGGCGAGTGTGTTCTCTTCGATTGCGGCCTCTTGGCAGTTTCCAGGTTGGACAAAGTACATGAGCCTAGGCTACTGCTCCTTTGTCAAATACAGCAATGACCCTCTCAAGACCTTAAGACAAAGTCCAGTGCGATCCGCATGTTGCAAAGCCATATATTGACTAGTCATACGTCGCCAATCTAGGCCGGCTAGATCTAGGCTAGACGGCTGACTCCGGACTTCACCGGTTTGCGGCAGAGAATCTATAACTTCCGACGCGAAATTGAGGTGGTCTTTCAGAGAAGAAACCATGCGAAGCAACTCTTCTTTCATCTCATTCGGCGAGCCACCCGCTAAAAGCACGCTAGCAGACGGTGGATGGGGAACATCTGGCCATGAAGTTGTTTGAGGTGCGGCCTGGTCATGCAGAATAATCGCATCGCTCTGGTCATCTGCAGGAATTGTGCGCGATGAGAATGGTGGCGCTGATTGAAGCGTCGAGACAGTCTCGCTGGACGTTTCAACGGGCAGTGTCTCCTCCATGCTATCCAAGGCAAGCACAGAAGACTCAGGCTGCAGGCCTATGTCATCAGACACGTAGATAGATGGCTCTCGATATGCCGTTCTCGTTTGTTGCTCGTAAGGAAAAGCATCATGGCTCGTCGTAGATGAAACCGACGCAGATTCGGATATCGCAGTCGATGGGCGACGCTCAAATATTCCCTCGGGTGCATTGCTAAGTAGAGAAGCGTCGAGATCGATTAGGCTGAGAGCCGATGCACGAGGGTCAGACCAGGTATTTGGCACTGGCGCAGGGCGGGCCGTCCCTTGATCACCAGACCCAGCCCATACCTTGTCGGCTCCCGCTGTGAGTAACTGGTCTGTCTCCGAAGAGGCGGCCATCATTGGGAATTTCCATTCATAGGTGGGTGCACGGACGTGTTCTGTGGCCGGGGCCGAAACCATCTTCATTGTGTCATGTGCCTCGTTTGCACTAGTTGTGCGATAAGGGCCTGAAAACGTCTCTGCAGAAGTGGACGGGAATCGCTAGTCTTGGGTAAGCGGCCGATCTTGAGCTGGCTGGCTGCTTTGGGCGAGCCGGAAAGTTTGCTGGTTGGCGGCATCGAGGTCGATCAAAGATTCCCGCACATCAGAGTTCTTTGTGTCGGCCCGTAGGGGCAAGTCAGGTGGCGTAAAAGGAGCATAGCGGAAATAAAAGGCCCGGGCGTTCTCATCGTAGTTTGACATTGTGTTTGGGTTGAACACCCGCTCGAGAGGAGTCACCAGAGGCTTCATATTTGCTGGTACCCGACGGCGGGGAAGAGGTGCTCCAGTGGCTTGCTGCAGAACTTCAGATTGTGGTCCATAAGCATCATGCGTTACTTGGTCGTAGGAACTTCTCATTGTGTCAAAGTCCCAATGTCACATGTACCGGGATATCGGATATCTACAGCATCACACCACCAACACGCCATCGCCACCGGCCTCGTCATCTAGGCCTAGCTTTTCCTTGATTTTATCTATAGCTAGCTGAAGCCAAAGACTCCGAAGGATCCGGAGCCTCTCGGCTGTCCGAGGTCATCCGAGGTCATCATCAGTCTCTTCGTCTATAAGACTGACCCAAAGACCCTCATTAGATAGGAAGAATATCAAGAGCTTCTCGCACACATGATCATATCCATCTCCTAGATGCAACATACAGTAAGATGGAGATGGGGGACGGAGGAACCGAAGTGGACTGTCTGCATGTGGCAGAACTGAGTTATCTCTTTATTCATTCGTTTAGCACCTAGAAACGTTCTTAGAACAAGCTATTAGGGCCTTCCGTCTAGACTACCAAACTTGCTTGAGTCGGTTGCCCGTGCTCTGTTTGTCTATTCACTTTAAAGACATGAAAATTATAGAGAAATTTGCTCCTGTCGGGAGAGAAGCATGTCCGCTTCACGTTATGGTCATATCTGCGTGACCTGACTCATTTGTTCGTCAGTCTCCCGAAGACAGCAGCTAAGTCATCTGCTACGGCCCCTGCCGAGTCGTATTCAAAGTTCCAGCATCGCGTGATGATGTCACGAGCAACATTGTTGTCCGCTATGACGGGCATCGTGCCGCTCTCAACAATGTCCCAAATGTCACCGCTGATATCCGCGTACGGGAATTTCCACGCGGTGATTTCGTAGACAGCCGACCCGAGGGCGTACAACTCCCGTTGCATCATGGACAATGTGCGTACTTCGTCCTCTGGCAAGGCAGGACAATAGCCCGGCTCGTATGTGTGGGTCCCGAATTGGGGATATACATTCTCGAGAGCAGAACTGGCAAAGTCGCAAATCTTGAGGCTATCGTCATCGAAGACAAGGACATTCCGAGTGGAGAGGTCTCCCCAGATGACGCCACGAGAATGGAGGTATACGACGCACTTAGCAAGGGCAGCCGCCATCTCCAATCGCCGGCACATCGAGGGGATCTCTGTGGTTTCCTCAATGAAGTGCCGCAGATTGCCCTTAGGCGCACGTTCAAGCTTTAGCGCGATGGCATTGCCATTGTCGTCGTGGACGAGGCCGAAGCATCTCGTGATGCGCTGGTGGCCACCGACAGCCATGTAGATGTCGTGCTCACGACAGAGGTCGTAGCTGGTCTGCGCCGCCATTGATGGCGGGCCGTAGGGCTTGCTGTCGATCCATATGGTTTCCGCCTTCAGAACGACGTTCGGTTTAGCCTTGTCGGTGTATATGACAGAGTGATCCGTCCTTATCAGGACTTCGACGCGGCTGTTGATAAAAACTGCGATGGGCGATAGTCCCATGCATGCTAGAGAGAAGAAAGACGGTGCCTGTGTGTGTCTGCTTGGGGGTGTATGTGCGTGTGGGTGCGTGGGAGGTTGACCTGTAATGAACTAAAGTGGGTGAATTCTGATGCGGGGATTAAATCTTGATCACCAATGGGGCCGGATCAACCACAGATCCGGCCCTGTTGCGAGTCTCCATTACCCGCACCTCGAGAAATCCGGGAAAGCTTCAGATCCGCCTTGGACCCGAGTCACCGTGGCAGCAAATCATGCATACCCCACCAATCGCCAGTTCTACTGTGAAGACTCACGTCGCACGACACCCGAGACCGAGCTGTAGCCCCAAACAAATTTTACAGCGACGTGCTGTTGAACCAAGTACAATATCTTCACGCCTAACTGGAGAAGACGAAGGCGACGTCATCTACCTCGGCACCTTTCCGCGACAGCTGTATCACCACACGGTCGTTTCGACTTTCCGATGTCCTGCCATCGACGCGAATCGAACCCTAGATATCTCTCCGCGACGCAACAGCCGCAAAAAGAAAGGCAGACGGGCAGGTCAGTCCGTTCGTGAGCGGAGGGATGCGCGGACGACACAGTGCACCATCACGCCAACCGACGATACCCACGGCGATAAGGAACCAGAACGTCTGGCTAGGTCGGGCAAGAGACTCGACTGGTCAGGTGTATGGTTTCTTTGATAGCGCGGGCCGATTCTGCCGCAGGGTAGAAGTTGAGCGTTTCGGCAGGGCGACAGAACACTGGTCGAGTTTCGCTCACATCGCTCACGACCAGGTCGTATACCGCCCCATTTTTCAGCAAATGACGTATCAGCAAGTCCGAGCCGGGGTTCGTCGTCACAAAGCTTGGTGGGTCCTTAGAAGATGGAGAGGTTTAGCTGGCCGGGCGAGAGCATTGCAAAAATTTGATGCAATTCTAGCGGACTCTATCACACATAGGCCTAAGAGCACTGGTGCTAAATTGAGTACAATGTTTCCCCGCAGTCTCCTAATAGCCATGCTTAAGCCTGCGTTCTGATATAGTGTATGTCGAAGACGGGCTGAGTGTGGGAGCGAGGACCCGCCCGACTGGTCTGTGATTCCAGCTCAATTTATTCCTCATCTCCTTGCGACTACGCCTGCCCAACCCGGGGCTGCCGCAGCCCGAGAATTCCTCCGCTAAAAGCCGGCCAGTACGACTCCTCCACCCAGGCGCCCAGACACTGCAAGGCCGCGACAATGGAATAGATGCCTAAGGGAGTCTCGGTCGTGCCCAGCGGTATCTTGGTGTAGAGTGCGGCCTTTTGCCCTTCCATCCCGTTGCCGTCCCCACTGCCTTGACCTTTGTCGTCCGGTCGCGCCGCCATCGCAGGCGTGCTGGCAACGAAACTCCAGTCGTGGCCGTGGATGAGAATGCCCGGCAGGAACGGGATTCCCTCTCCCTGGTTCTGTGCCTTGGCCTCGTCCTCGTCCTTATCCCTGCCAGTTTGTGTGCCCTCGCTGGTGCCCTCGCCGGCATCGCCCATGTCCCTGTCCCCTCGCCTGTCCCCTCGCCTGTCCCCTCGCCTGTCCCCTCGCCTGTCCCCGGCTGGTCGCACGCCGTGTTCCCCGCTCCCCAGCCGTCCCAGCGTATCCGCCAGCACCTTCAGAGCGGCGAGGCTCCGAAACTGCGCGGCGTGCCAGGTGCCGACCTGCAGCGTGGCGTTGGTGAGGTCGCCGCCCGGCTTCTTAGTCTCGACGGAAACGGCAATGGGCCGCTCTTGGAGGGGGGGGTAATCGGTGTGGTTGATGGATTGGCCGGGCCGTCGGTTGCGGAGCTCGTCGATCCTCGCCTGGACTGGGGATGGCTGGCTGTCGACGCTGGGATTGATGCAGATACAGAAATCTACCAGCTTGTGTGGGGCATTTCGCGGGCGGTAGTGGGTTGAGATGGTAGCCGATGTACTGGATCGAGACAGTCTTCTGTCAGTTTGACCTTGCCTGTCTGGGTGGGTAACATGGGGAAATGTGCCAACTTACCACATCCGAAAGTCGACTAGTTGGCGCTGGGCCTCAGGTCGAAATGTCCACCGTAGCAAATGGTGGTGCACCTCGGCATTCCAAGCCGCCTCCTCCTCCCCCAGCACCTCGCATTCGTTGGCTCGTTGCATCACGAGCACGGCCGTCCGCCAGGGCAGAGCTCGATGCGCCGGCTCGTGGCCAGGCTCGAAGCAAAAGGCGTCGTCCGAGATGTCGTCGACGTACAGCGAGGCTTCAATATCGGGCTATAGGCACAATAACAGAGCGGCCGAAGGTTAACTACCGAACTGCTAACCTAGGTAGATCCTATGTGTAATCCGAGAGGGGATCGAAGGGAAAAAGTCAGGTACCTTTACAGACGGCGGAATGACGCCCACGCCCCGACCGATGCGTCTGAGCTTCCGCATCAACACCACAAGCGCAGCCGGGAGCCCGCCTGGACTGTCGGCAAACTTCCTGTGGGTGAAGCCATCGTCGTAGAGCTCCATGGCGCGCAGCTGCTTCAGGGGCGAGGACCTCCGCGAGACGGCGGACGAAGACGACTCTGATGATGCGATGGAGGAGGCGGCGTCGGAGAGCGACCGCGACGGGGTCGGGACGGCGAGCGGTGGCCTGGGGGTCGCATCGGCGTCGGCGTCGAGGTCAGCGTCGCCATCGTGTCGCGGCCGTTTTTTAAGCGGCGGCGTCGAGGGGAACTGGCGAAGAGACATGAGCGACAATGTCGACGATGTTGACGCTGCCGAGGGCGAGGGCAAGCCCGGAGTGCGGGACGAGACGGTGGGCGACGGGAGGCGACGGTGATCTCGGGGTTGATCTTGAGGGGAACCTCGGCGCTTACGCTTCGTGCCGCAGAATGGCCGCGCAGACTCGACTGAGGACAGCCACTGAAGAATAGTTTCCGATAAAGTCGCTGGCGATTCCATTGCTCGCTTGCTCAGCGCGTGGCCTGGGGAGCTGCTGTGTTGTCCATGCTTTTTGGTATTGCGCCGTTGTTGCGATGACGGTTTTCGTTCACGACACGACTCTTGGGCAGTTGCTGGGAAATATACCCTGGAATGTTGTTACCCGGTACTTGTACCCTGGTTGGCCAGGCATCGAGACTTAGCCCCGCTCAAAATGCAGAAAACCAATCCTTCCCATCTAGTCACCAGAGGCCTTACTCCCCATTGCTATGCGCCCCGGACAATTGCAAAGCCCATCCGCAACCTCACCACAAGCAAACAGAATGTCTCACCTGATTAACCCGCTGGCGGAGGGCTTGATCCGAGTCGATTTATCAAGTCAGCAATCATTCGCCACGTTCGATCTTATAGCTTCAAGATAGAATACAGTAGTCGCGGAAATGTCCCTGGTTGCCCTGGTACCGGGAGCCGGGTTTATCCGAAGTTTCCCCCCAACCCCATTCCCTCCTGCCAATCCCACACTCCCTCGACGCGGAAAAATCAAAAACTCCAGGCCGAGGAACCCAGAGAATCGCGAAAGAGATCTCGGCACGAGGTCGAGCCGGAGACAGAGCTGGAGCCAGAAATATGTCGAAAAGTTATCTGTGTGCCAAGTACTCGAAGCCCTGGGCAATCTGAAGACCAATGTACAACGAAAACAACCCCATCTGATGCTGCTTCGGAGAAATCTTGGGCAGCCGCCTGGGATCTTCTCTTCAACCACCAGATACTGGCGGTCTTGGGCAATCTGACGATCAATCCACCTCGACAACTACGGACACATTCCGAGCAGTTGCAAGGACCAGGACACCCCCTTTTCGACGCCGAAGACACCGCGAAAGAACCGAAGAAGAGCACCCGATACGCGACGTGAACGACACCTGCCGAAGGAGAAATCGATCGATCAGTTGATGCCTGAAAGAGCAGCAGCAGTGGCACCGATGAAAGGGCGATGCTCCAGAAGGTCCTAGATTTACTGGGCGAGTCGCGCAGGGAGACAAAATGGCTGAAGGAAGTGGCTTTCCTCGGAAGCAGTACCGTCGGGGGCAAGCATGGCTGGGCTTACAGAATCATGAGTGGGTCTCCTTTACGGAATCGTTCGGTAGGAGCACCTTGTTCCTGCATAAGGTCGAGGGCCGCATCCAATAACATAATGTGTGGAAGATGAGCATGGTTTTGTTGCTCTACCGGAGCGCTCGACTTCAACCATGCGATTACGTAGGGTTTGCTGCCGCTGTCGCTAGTAGCTGAAAAGAGGACAGCAAGAGGGGCAAGAGGCATCTACTAAAAGATGAAGAGAGGGCGAAGATGATCGATGCGCCAGGCATGAAAATGTACACGGGATCGGCGACGCATCCAAAATAGTAGTGCCCGAGAGAGGCAGCAGACTTCTCAATCGAATGTTCCGACTTCCTCAACATCTCGGACAGCCGCCGAGCGCCGGAATGAGCCAGTTACAGTTAGAATGCCTTCTTAGTTAGAGTCAATACATAGAGTCAATGCTCAATCTTTGCCTGTAGGGCTACAGTTGAAGGTTCGTCAACCGCTATGAGGTTAGTATTACAGAAGAATGCAGGTGACTTTACAGGGAAAAGAGTTATCGAGGCTTGATCAAACAACACAAGAATTAGCAGGCATGATATTACCACCAGTTCATAAATGGGTTGTAAGCCACGGAGATCAATGCAACCGTTGGAATTGAATTGCTCACTGAGTCATGACTTGGACTGTGCATGTGGCGGCCTTCCGTATCGCAGTGAATCTGTAAGCTGATGCGCCAGTGAGCCGACGCGCTCGATGATCTCAGTCCAGTTAACCCGTTAGCCGGTGAACTAGTAAGGCTATAATAAGGGCATACCTCTTAGATCAAGCGTGGCTAGTATCGCGTTGACGACTGCGGTAAAGTGGAATGAACACTCCGCTAATGCGTAGTGCAATGATACCCTATACTGAATGCGACAGCTAGTTCCTGTGTAACTGAAGACCAAAGCGAGAAGGTTACCCGAGAGGATCGTAAAGCTCGCCAAATCACCCAAGCGCATCTACATTATACTGACAATATCGAGGCTTAGGACTAGGCGGGCCGATAGACGGTAATCGTCCCTATTGTCTTAATTATAGAAGGACTCACCTTGATTCAGACGTACAGTATTCCTTCATCTCATTTGCGATTAACTTGCTCCAGGTCGTGGATATAACACAGACTGTATGCCACTATATACTAGAGTCTTGTAAGTACTTTTTAAAGGTGTAATTATGACCTTATGGCTGCACGGTTATCGCCAGGGTGCTGAGGCAATGGATATTGCCTGGTTAGAGCATGTATATGGAATCTAAGACCTCATTCGAGACCTTCAGGAGAAGTACACGCCCGTCTGTCTTGGTAGTATTGACCTCGCCTGTCCATCTGCGACAGTGGTAACTCCTGCTTCTCACTTAAGCTGAACGTCCTATTTTTGAGTGTATCAAATAGGTCAAGGCAGTGGTCGTCAATTGAGGCTTTACCGAGTCGCACAAGCTGTGTATCCCCTCATCATCCTGGGAGCTTTGGCGATTGTTCCCGTGGCATGGCTCGAGATCAGGCGATGGAGACGCGAACCGCGTCATGCCAAGCTTATTGCTAAGAACACGTATCACCCTATGGATGTTACACCACAACGTGAGCCATGTGATACTCAATACGACTTACACTATAATAAAGTGATGGTTGTGGACTTTGAACGGGCAAAATTCTTTCCCCTCAACCTCTTGGACCTATTAGCTGAAGTGGCCAAAATCGGAGGAGGAAACATGGGGTCAAGAAGCCAAAAAGAACTGGCAGTTGGAGGTTTTCAGTGCCGACCGGAGGGTTCCACTTTTGGTTTGTGATAGTCTGAATCGGCCGGAGTGCTGGTTGGTAAATGTCAGATAGTAACGCTCTTCTCCCTTGCGTGTTCGGATAGTGGGACTGAATCAAACAACACAGAGAGCAAGAAGTTGATTGATTTTGTACTCAATAAGACTTATCAAAGTCTGCGTACCTGGACGTACAGAGTGTCAAGAGCCAGATACAAGCCATCTTGAGCTATTAGCAGGGCCAGTCCACAGTCCATCCTGTTTGTTATTTGGTGTACAACAATGCTAGAGGCCCCTAAGGTAGAGGCCTAAGGGAGTTGCTACTAGTAGCTAAAGAGAGGATCGAGTGGACAGAAAGTATTGCATCCAAAGGCCAGGATCAATGGGGGTGAAAAGCTCTTGATTTCTATCTATCCTAGCGGGAAAGGAAGGTCTTTAAATACATGATTTGGTCCGTAGGAAGGGATAGGAATCGTGTCATCTAGAGCGATGAGAAAGGAAGGGAAACGTGTCATCTAGGATGACTAGGTTGTTGAGGGCATCAAGGTTCGCGGCTAGGTTGTTGAGAGAGGTCAAATTGATCAACCTTTGTAAGACCATCGGGCCTAGGAAGCTTGTCGTGTGGGGGAACCTTGTGATGGCCAATGCAATGTGACAGTTTTCGTCTGCTCCCCTCCCCATGATAATCCAGCCTGCGGTTTCCAGCCGCCCACTTCCAGATATGCCTCAGGTTCCAGTTCCATGTTGTCTGAGTTGAATAGCCGATGTAGGTCAGCGCCAACGAGGAAAGAATCCTTGATTAAACTGAAATCCTGAAAGATTGAGTTAAATATTTTGTAACAGTTTCTTAGCCTCTTCGGGAGCAACAGGTTGAGACCCAAAGCTGAAAGATAGGGGGAGGAACATAACAACGTGGTCGCCAGCCGAAATTCGGCTGAGAGTTTTCCAATAAGTGACTTCGTCATTGCTTCTAGCACGTACATGGAAGGCTCACTCAAAGATGGATGAATAGGACAGCTTTTCATCATCGATCACCGGTACTGAGTTAGCCAGGTTCCGGGAGTCAGTGGCGCATGAACCTGTGCCCCGGACAACTAAATACATTTTGTCCACTAGCCAGATTCCTGGCACCTGGCCAATCGGTGTTACATAAGCACGACAATGAGGTTTCTCCCTGCCTGTCTCAATCAGCCTGTGAGTCTTCTGCCGGCGTCACTGCTGATATCTTCAGTGTTGAAGGTGGCTATTAGTTGAATGTCAGATACGAACCGCTCGTAGCGATCTATGAACTCCGAGGCAGCGTATTTATAAGACAGTGTTATTCGCATAAACCTCAGCTTAACGCAAACGGCCATCAAGCTGGCAGACAGACGAACTCAGTTTAGGTGGGTTTGCAACACTACTTCTGAACCCATCGCACCTTAAATTTCACATGGATCGACCGGCGTGGCGTGGAGTTGTATCTGCACTTTCTCAATTGAGGGACAAGTAACAGATCGAAACACATGCGTAATTTGAAGAGCTAGAAACCAGTAGGTACGCTATCGTTAGTGCTGCCCGGATCCAGCCGAGCTTGGCCCTCAGCACTCGCAAGCTTGTAACACATAAGGCTAACAATGAGAGCTGTTGCCATTGATGGGCTGATCGCTCGCAGGAGAGAAGTTATCCTCGAGTTGCTCCTCGATCGCCCTAGAATTAGGGTCTTATGTAGCATCGAACCCGAGTGGGCCGTCATTTGAGATGCCATCAGGCGTAAGCTGAATGTCAAGGCAAGACGTGTAGATTTGGGGTGACACGACCTTAATGCTTGGTGTCTGCCCTGAGGCTGCCAGTCCGTCGCTGACCGTAGGCCAATCCCAGACCCGGTAAAGCGTGTAAGTGCTGGAAGTGGGTAGATCGGAGGGGAGGCGCACGTCAGCTTAACACCACAAATCGGCACCCTGGGGATCTTAGGCCTATTTGTCCACCAGTGCCTGTCATTCCGCTGAAATTGGCCCATCATTAATCTGGTAACACTGGCCGTCGTCGAAATTTCGTTTCGCGATGAGATGTCCCTTAGCATTATCGCTGGCGTTACCCTCCGCCCAGACACTATGCACACTAAGGAATTTCTCGTCCTTAGATGGTTTACTTATGCCGTACACATAGACTATGCTGCGGTTCTATGGCTTATTGGGACTGCCCTCTGGCAGTAACACATGCCCGTTCTCTTGGTACCGCAGGGCAATGAGATCTCCTAGGGCGGCTGATAGCATCGGGTGTTCGGCGGTGTAATTGCTGGTCCTCTGTGCCGTGGCACACATGGCATCATCTGGTAGCAAGACGTTCCCAACTTCTCGTCCATTCGGGGGCAGGAGATGAGTATTGGCTGGGTCGGCAAAGTCAGGGTCCATTCGGCCGACGTACCCACGCATGTAGCCTACTGGTTCAACCAGCGTGCCGCTCAGGGCGATCCGCATCACCTGCTCAATCCAGGAGTGGGCAACAGTATTGCCAACAAGGGCGAGAGTCACAATCATTGACTGCATTGTGGTTAAGTTCAATTTTTTTGCGGTGCTTAGTTGACTTGAATCTGAGAAAGCGATGTGTATTTAACTTAGAGTGACACCAGTGACCAGGAAACTGGCCTTGGGCCCTGGCATGGGCTGTCTAGGAACGTGACTCCAGGCTCGGGATACCCTGTACTCCGTGTCCAGATAGATGCTCTCAAGTCCATAACGCAATTCATTAGGGTCCAGCCCTGTTACATTGCATGTTCATTGTCCATTGTCCTTTTCCAAACCGAAAAAGTCGAGATCCAGAAGATCGATGTCTACGCAATCTTGGATCTTGCCTGCCGAAGACGCCGGCTTCATCGTACCAAAACATCTTGCCGTTGTGAATGCCAACGACCGCAGTCTTCGCGTCCGTGAATCGGTGCATTTCTTTCACTTTTCGAATCATACCCTGGCTTCGGGTAAGGAAAGCTCGCTTGCGCTTCTGCACGCGCGATCGGACTCTTGCCGCCATGATGCAGGATTGTGGTGCTTGTGGGTGACCTGGCTGTCGGCTGCTGAACCAGTGTGCGGCGCTTATTCTCAAGCGGCTGATAGTGCAAGTTATACCAGGGTCCGCCCCCATTCCTTGTTCTATGTTTCGTTGGGTGTCTCCCAATAAGTGGTGTTAGCGGCATAATTTTAGCTACAGCACCGCCGCCTGCGCCCAGAGCAAGGCCCTGGCAACTTGAACACCGGCATGCGGGAACTCTTGCCCACATTTTGTCAGTGTCCTCGCGAGCTCAAGCCTGCTGGTCGACGGACTCTACCAGCAGAGGTCAGCTAGATCATGGAACATGGTCCTGCATTTGATGCAAGCTTTGACAATCAAGAGGATGTGGCTGAACAGTAACTCACACATGTGCCAGTGAGGCTACGATCACGAAACTTACGTACGTCATGTTCAGTAAGGCTCGCACTTGACTTGATATCGCAAAGTGATAGTCGGAGATGGTGGAATTGTTCTAGCAAACGTGTGCCTCAAATCCATTCACTATTTTCTGGCGGAGCTCTCTTAACACGGTCCTCCATTGCAGTACTCTGAGGTCCAGGCACTTCAGTCTTTGCAACTTGATGCCTTCGAATCCGCTTGATCCCTGGCCTGTTAGAATCTCCTTCCTCTTGGAGTCTCAGATGTGACGTTTTACGACGTCCATGGCTCGACGGCCTGTAGTCAGATTCCACAAAGTGGATTTGAGACCCAGCACTAGAACGTTTGATGACGCTTTGTCTTGCAGCAGAAGTGAAGTCAGGGTCGCCACATGCCACTGGTCATCAGCCCTCGTCTCAGATGCAGGGCACGTTCTGCACTTACCCATGACCACACTTCGGCCTGGCGATCGCGTATCCTGCTTGATCATTGCATCAAGCCAGGACATCTCTTTGTTTCTTTTGGAATAGAAACATTTCCAAAATTGCGTTTCTGGAAACGGGGCGTCTACTGTCTGTTCGGATGGGTAAATGCACCAAACGACAAAGAACTTCTTCGACACGATCAGTTGGCTGAGCGCTTATCGATGGAGGAGGACTATACCTGATCTTGATCCAAGCCTTTGAGGATGTTCAGTAATGGCCCCGCCCAGTTCTGCTGGTCATTCGACTCAAGCATCCATACGACGGCTACTTTGCGTGTTAGGTCCCGGAAAAGTCGGTCGGTCGATTGAGCGTTCTTCTTCACAGCGATGTCCTGATTCCGACGATCGATTAGTGCTAATGCTGACGACAGGACACCCGCGATGCCCATGCCTTTAGCTGTCAGTATCACTGTCTCGTAGTTCCAAAGTTCCAAGTTTCGTCCGTAAGGCCCGTCAAGGCATATACTGTGTCCCGCATCGAGGCGTGAAATTTGAGACAGCCTTCCCGAATCAGACAGGAGGAAGCCAACTTCCTTGATGGTTCCCGTGATCGACGCCGGCGAATGCCACATAACAAGCATGGGAAAACTGCTTGTAATATCGTAGCGGAACAGCTTTCCGGGGAGGAATACGAAGAAGTAGCATCCAGGAAAGACACGAACCGGCCGAGTGCAGGAGACTTGAACATACAAAGCACCCTTCTCCTGACGTGTGTTCTGGATCGCTCCCGGAGTTGCAAGAAATACGCGAATAGCCCAAAAGGCAAACTTCGAAATCCAAAGGCTTCCAGCCACAAACATAGGGATCCTCTCGTGCTCTGGTGCTGGATAATTACGTGCCAAACCAAGCCTCCAAGGCAAGCTAGTACTGTTCCATGGTGCATATGGAGAAAAAGTCGATATGAGTATCTCCGAATGACCCAGATCGAAGTGATAGACATGACCAACAGTGATACGGCAATCTAGAAATTAGTCAATTCACCGGCAATTCCTGGGGGAAACTTACAATGCTGCCAGAGACTTGTAACTGGCCGCTACCAGCTCTCCCAATTGTCAGCGCCGCATGCAGCAAGCCTTCGAATATCACTACCCTTCCTATCCAGTGATGAACAAGCTGATAGACTGGCAAAGAAATGCCGAGAAGATCGATAAGCGGATTAGGTTTGCCGCTCAAGAACAAAGGTGTCAGATTGATCGCGCAAAGAACTGCTGCTCGCTGCTGCTCGAGTTCTCTGACATCCGTGACAAGAAACACGAGCGCAAAAATGTTGCAGGCTAGAAAAACCACGAAGAGAAGGAGTTCAAATCGCGTGACACTCATGTGGTATCCTCCCGTTAGAACCAAAGGGTACCACACAAAACGCTCAAACGCAAGGGCGACATATCGCGAGGCTCGTGTGGAGTGGAAGATCAGTCTCAAGGCTGGGCAAATAGCGAGCAGCCCAGCGAAGAGCACCGCATATAACTCAATAATATTCATCTTTGAGACTTTCATTCACATATTCTTGCTAACATAGAATAAATCCAGCGGGAAGCTGACCCTATATCGCAGACTCTGAATGGGATGTGGCGGCCAGTCACGAGGCATTGGAGGTGGCGGCCAGAAGCCTGGTGATGGGTTCCTCCGAATTTGTGGAGGCTGTCGCCCAGGACCCGTGAACGGGACATATAGACCACTATTTAAAGGTCTGATTGACTTCAGCGATAGCACATCTTAAAAATTCTCTCATAATACCAGTCTACTCATCAGCAATAAGACATGGCTCGACAGAGCCCTGAAGAACGTGCGGCTCAAGCCGCTGAGCTCTCAGCGCGTCAGATCCGTCGATTTTATGAGAAAGGGGGAAATGAGATCGACTCAGCTCTCCTCCCTTTGATATATAAACTAGCCCCGTCACTCGACTTTCTCTCTGATGATGAAGAAGACCATCCACAGAGTTGGAAGAAGGACAAAAAGTTCAAGAATGCAGTCAAGAATTTTCGATCTCAGGCCGAAAAGATTGGCCATACTGTCCCAGCTGCATCTGACGACTGGGTATCCTTCGACCCATCAAGACCCATCCCTCTTACCAATGAGTCCTCAGATGAAAACCCCGAGGCTGCTTCGAGACAGCCCACAGTGCCAAGCACTTCTAGCAACACCATCCATGCTAAGGTTGAAGGCGAGCCCATGGACGGTGTAGAGGAGGCCACTCCCGTGCCCCAAGCTTCCCGGGATCCTTCGTCCGCGCCCACCGATGTGCCCGCTACAAGTACCGCGGGCTCAAGTGCCCCGAGACAAACCACACCGATTTCCATATCAAGCGCTTCCAGCAGTCCCACACCTTCCGCGTCCACTGGCACGCCCGCCGCAAGTACCAGAGGCTCGACTGCTCCACCCCAGCCTTCTGTCGAGACGCCACCACGGGAGCAACCAAATGCTCTAGCTGAGAAATTCTGGCCACGATTCAAGGCTCTGGTACCTCGTCCCAATGATTCCCCTGGGTGGCGAGTGCTCGAACAAGAATGTCTACTCTACGGGTGTGATTTTGCGGATGTGATGTTCCGTTGCGAATTTCGTCTTAAGCATGAGGTGAATGATAATGCTGACGGACTGCGTGCTTTCGCCGCTGACTGGATTCGAATATGCCCCGAAGCACTTGACTTTCTGGATGGTGATTGCCATGGCGATAGTACCATGAAAGGCCATATTTCGGCATGGCGATCGCAGCACCCCCGCCAGATACCTCAGCGGAGGGAACGCGATCTCGGGTCTCGTTATCGTCTGTTCAGTGAAGATCCGGAACAGGATCGCTAACAAAGGGGTTTTGTGAACCATCTGAAGGAACCCTATGATGGATGGGATGACATCAAATTCGAAGAAGACCCTGACGACCCAGAGAACGGCGAGGTTATGGGTAAGATAAAGCCTGCAATTCACTGGCAATGCGCTGATGTACCAGTCTCGCTGCAACTGGCCATGCCGGTTGCTGGTGCCAAGCCCACATATCATGCTCATTGGCTCGCGGGAGAGACATGGAGAACAAGAGCTACGGACCACATACGATCGCTTTCCGTTTTCCCCGCTCATCTTCTGTGCTTAGTTTATCGCTAAAGTCTTCTCCCCAGTCTCCTCTCTCTGAGAGACTAATTTCAACCGCCCCTGGGCTGCTCTCTCGAGCACTGCTATCAGTATGTCCTCGTCGCCCGAGACACCCGCAGCTGCGGCCTCGCAGAGCGAATTGCCCACCGCAGGTGGAATTGCGATCGTACGTGTTGAGAGCTCAGTCAACTCACCGATTCCTTGGGCCATATACTGACTGGTCTTCTATTTATTATGTAGGATCCGGAACATAGCAACTCCGATGTTCATGAGCAGGAAAGCGACGCGTAATAACACCCTTCTTCTTTCGCCTCGACGGAGTGAGACGTTGGCTGACAGAGGAGCTACGCAGCGCGAGCTCAACAGCTTCACTCTCATCGAGTGTCTTGAACTTTCGGAAGCTCCATGGCCGGACTTTCCATAACTTCAATACTAACACAGAGTACTGGTGCGATCAATGTTCCTTTCCATACCATTCATGGACCCCAGCTTAACTTGGGTTTCAGGGGTCCCAATGATGACAGACAAAATGAGCATCTTGACATGAAGTGAGATCTCCCTTCAACTGAGTATTCAAGCATCGAAGCTGACGCTTTAGTTTCTGTGTCATATTAGCCATGAAATGCTCTTGTTGGCTATGAATAATAAGCTCTTCTATGCCCCTATTAGCAATAATCCTCAAAGGGTGCTCGACGTTGGAACGGGAACAGGTATCTGGGCAGTGTACGACTGTCTTTTTCCTTTCTGCGAGTCCTAAGCGACATACTAATCATCCGTAGAGATTTTGCCGATCAGTATCCGTCTGCGGAGGTTATTGGCACCGGCATCTCGCCGATCCAGTCGTCTTGGGTGCCGCCGATGTGTAAGTTCGAGCTTGACGACGCTCAGCTTGTTTGGACTTATCCGGACAACCACTTTGACTTCATCCACGTCCGTCTTATGATGGGTGCCATCCAGGACTGGGATGCGCTTTACAGGCAGGCCTACCGCTGTCTCAAGCCGGGCGGCTGGTTCGAGCACATGGAGTACGACCCGCGCGTTGTCTCAGACGACGACTCAGTTGGGCCTGAGTCCCCCTGGAACCAGTGGGGAGACATCTTCCTCACGGCTGGCAAAAAGCTAGGCCGTACCTTCTCCGTTATCATTGACAGCCAGAACAAGCGGTGGATCAGAGACGCCGGCTTCGAGAATGTTGATGAGATGCGTCTCAAGCTACCACTAGGCACCTGGCCTGCAAAGCTCGACCTAAAGACCGTTGGTCGCTTTAACCTACACGCTACCGAACAGGGCCTCGAAGGCTTTGCTCTGTATATCCTCACAGAGACGCACGGTTGGGATGTGGCCGAGGCCCAGATGTACCTGGCTACGGTCCGCAACGAGCTGAAGAACAAGTCGAAGCATGCTTTTTATGAGGCGTAAGTGATTGTCTTTTCGTATTCGTTCCTAACTTTCAAAGGTATAGATCGCTATAGGACATAATTCTGACAAGACTGTGATCCAGGGCTGCTGTATACGGGCAAAAGCCCTTATAAGTGGGGCGGGGAATCGGAGCACAGTACCTTCAACAGCAATGACTGCTTCGTACGACACGCTTGACCTGTTGAGGAGCATAAGTTGGTCACTCAATAGGTAATGATTGAGCCATATGAACTCAACCGGACTTATTCGATGTTGCATGTGCCGTATTGCTTGCGATATCTATCTCACCACCTAATCTAGAGCACGTGCATCAGTGCTCATGTCAAGCTCGCGTGGTGAGATCATACAAGGTTCACGCCTCTGATAACTGTCTCCCCTCCATAGCATGCCGGAGAAAGCCTGAGAATGCTTCAACCCGCATTTCGTAAGCTTGAACTGGCAGCCAGAGTTCAGGCGCCAGGTCCCCGGCGCTCTCAGGGGGACAGACACCCGTGACAAATGCAAACGGGAACAGCTGCTGCGGCTTCTTTTGGAGTCGATCCATCATACAGCCATTAACCACGTGATTCTGCAAGAAGTCTAATCATCGAGTGGCTCTTGTATGGATAACGGGGTAGTGCATCTTGGAAGCCAGGCCACGGAATGCATTGGAAACCAGCGAGAGCGAGTCACATCTCTGATTTACGATATGTCACATATTCTTCTAACAGGCGAAAGGGTATCATTAATCTTTCGTGGCGACCTGCAGCGCGACCACCGTCACAAATCGAGACGGGAACAACACGTGCTGTGTTCACTTTGATGGTCAACCTCAGAACTAATGGCAGGCTTTTTGCATCAAAGATCTAAGCCTACATCGCTAACTGCTACTTCAACTTCGTTCCTGGGCTCCAGGCCCGGTGCTCATGGGCTCCAGGCCCGGTGTTCCTCGCAAACCAGTTCAATAAACGGCCTTGTGGTGCGCTTCCACTTACCAGGTAACGTCTGGTGATTTAAAGATGCCTTTGCTTCGGCATGCCAGGCAACTTTCTGGTCTATCACTTCTCAAGTATACTTGCCGTCTGTCCATCCAGCTGCTATTAAAATTCTCAACATATTCCAGCCCAATATTCTCACCACTGTCATTGCGGATCGTGCGGACTAGTCCGTTCACACTTAAATGAGAAACGTGAACATAGTCTCCCTCATCTTCCTTATCAAGGTAGATAGTAGTGTATCGGCTTATGCTTGCTGTTCCTGTGCCTTCTGAAAGGATACGAAGGAATCTGGTCGTATCTTTAATCTGCAAATAGCCTCCAAATCGAAGATAAGACGTTTGATGACCATCTGGTGTTTCTTTAAAAAGCCTCTCTGGGTATGTAACATGGACTGGATATTCATCTCTATTGTCCATATTTTTAAGGAAGAGCTTGATGTTGTTGTGAGGAAATGAGATCTCACGATAACCTTCTCCTCGGGAATGGTTGTGTACGAGACCAAAATGTCTCAGATTCTGTTTCCAAATCATCTGACCTGAGGCCGGTGAAGATCTTTGCCGAGGAGTATTGAATTTTTGAGGTAGCTTGACTTGGGACTTCGGAAGATTCAGCCAAAGAGCTTATAAAGCTTTCCCCAGCTCTTAGGAAGTACAGTCCCAAGGCCTAAAGCGGCAAGATGAGAATGAGGACATAGCATAGCAATCATCTGTCGAATCTCATTTGGCAGATTTTGCTCTTTTGGCAGATTTTGCGCCATGATACTTGGGAATTGGCAATGAAATCTTATCCAAATCGTGATAAAAAGCGAGTTAGTAAAGTTGTAACAGCAACGTGGTGCAAGACTTGAGGAAGACAGTTATTTATCATCGTTAGCTTGGACTGGTTGGAATAATAATCATGTCCGAGTTCCTGGCGTCAGAGTGCGAGCGTTGTGGTCGTAGTCCCGGCGCATGGCGTATGCTAGATTGCCGGACGCCGGGCTACTGGTAGAGCTGCGCGATGGCGGCCCGCCTTTAAACTCTTCGTCAGGAGCGCAGGTACGATTTGCAGTTCATCGGGTCGAGAGGATGCTTATGCCTAGCCTTGGTCCATGCGATAGCACCTGGCGCCGATGAAATGATGGCCCCGCCTACAGGCTGAACAGTCCCGTATCCGCAAAAAGGAGGAAGTGCATAGACTCCGACATGTATGGTGCTTCCGTAAGAGACATCGTAGGGCTGGGCTTCCAATAACAATGTATTCTCTACGTCATGGGTGCGGCGGGGTAACTACAAGCCGAGGGCCAGCATGTACACACCCTAGGCCTGGTTCCTGGCGTCCAAACACGGATTTACTAAAACAAAGCCAGCACTCTGGAAGTTCAGCGTTACTGCTCTCTGGACCTGGTCGGTACTACTCTCGAGCTATCACCGTGATCCTTCGCTAAGGTGCTACTGCTCCCCAATTTTCAGGTACTGAGGTAGGACTGGTAGCCATCTGGACAACCTGAGGTGATAACATTAGGTGTCAAGCCAAGCCCGAATAAGGTACTGTCACTATCTACCAGTCTTACATGCCCACCGACCTGGCTCTAGATCGTGTTCCTGGCTAGTGTGGTGGTGTCACTACCAGTTGCCATACGTCCCCATGGCCTGCCGTTGCACAGGTGGCCGCACTCGGGGTGCTGGGTACTGGTTTCACTGTCCCATGGCCGGGCCACGACATAAGGCTACCAGGCCTACCTCAGGTCCTTGGCATACGGAGAGCAGTAGCATGATTAGCCGAGGACAAGAGCTGATCAGTACCCTGCTCTGCAGTCAAGCAGCACCTTGGCGCTACTGGGCTCGTACTCTGCAGTGTTACTGGAACCAAGCCACTCTTTCACCATTACGCCGGCTGATACCAGCCTCAAACCGCCCGCTCCTCGCTGGCTACCAGGCTCAAAGCATGCTACGTGGCATGTCGCTAGTCCCCTACGCCTGCGACCGCAGCCGGGGACTAGCCCCTAGATGCTGCTTGAGAATGCGCTACCACTCTCACCGTGTAGTGCATCACGAGGCATCGAACATGACTACCCCCCGACCAAGGCACTATACGCGACGGTGCAAAGCTTCCAAGATCAACCTCGAACCGTACGGCGGCTGCAAGATGAGCTTAAGGGCCTAGATGCCGTACTCGAGTCCCTCCGGGCTCTCGCCGGAGAGGATGCGACATCCTTCAAGCCTTTAGAGTTACCTCTACGCCAGTGTGGTCAGGCTTGCATAGAGTTTAAAGCGCTCGTGCTCAAATGCACACAACACTCCGATGGCACGAGACCGAGTGTTCGCGACTGGGTCAAACTCAGATATATGGACACTGACCTCAGAGGCTTTGTAGAGATGCTGGCTGGGTATAAGTCCACGATCTGCGTCGCTCTGGCGGATGCAAATATGTGAGTAATCTTTTACCTTAGGACTGGTGATTCGCAAAGCTCAAATTCGAAGACGTTCAAGTACAGTAACTCGACAAGTCCTCAACGACTACAAAGATATGATCAATGCCATAACACAAGACCTCGAGCATCATCTTGAAGAGATCACCTCGAAACTACAAGCTATCCCTTCTGTTGCTACGAGGCCCACCTTGAGTAACAAAGACCTCCAGTGGCTTGAGAGGGAGCGGCGGAGCACTGAGCAGTGCCTTGAGATCTGTGCCCAAGGCCAATCACGGATTGACGACTTGAAAGGTTAACCTCCTCGGGAGGGCGATCTACCTTACGAGGCCTCCCAGACACCTGGATCGGTTTGAGACCTTACGCTCGCAGAGGTCATGACCATTTTTGCACTTAAAAAGTGCAACGACGATTTGAGACTTTAATTACATGTTTTGGAGGAGCGATTCGAATCAAACACGCGCTCCAGTGCCACCTGGGTCGCCAACCACTCCGTACCGGCTTCGCAGGACGAGCTTCGGAGACTTGAACGTGAGTCTGACAGCACTAAACAGCGTGTCGCTCTCCTTAACGAGGCTGCTGAGCAGGCATCTTCCAATGCTGTTCATGTGTTGGAGGATATTAAGATTGGAATGGATGGAGAGCAGAAGTTGATCACATCACACGAACAGCTCTTTGAGATTAAGCGTGTGACTTTAGGCAACAGGGCAAGGCAAGTGGTCGTGTCGGCTTCAGACGCAGCACTGCAGGGCTATTTGAGATCGGAAAAAATAGATAGTTCAGCATAGTCTCAACACCACACTACTCAAGGCCGATTCTGAGGCCCAGGCGTGCGTCCCGGTCCTTTCCACGGGGAGGATGCGGATTCTGCAAGTGTGTTTGCAGGAACCGTCCTCGATGCTTCAGTCACCCTCTTTCTGTCGCGTTCAACAGTCTCAGCGAGTCGATTGACGTCTTCCCCGTTGTCCATGTTATTGACCTGAACACCCCAAGACCTGTGTGCAATTTGCGTACGGCGTGTAACCATCTCCTCCTTGCGACCCCCAGCAAAGAGTTGGACAGCATCCTCGCCTATGCTGACATCCTCAACAACATGCTTAAGACGCGACGCTCCATCAACTAGGGATCCGTTCTGCATAGCTGGCTCGTCGAACGTCGCAGGTGCCTCACCGCAAAGTCGAGGTGACCGTGGTGGCACGGGGCTGTGTTGAGTTCCGCTCATAGTGCTGCGAAACGGATCATGAAGGGTACTGGCTTGTCGCCCATCGAAAGTCAGCATCTACAAGATAACAATCCATTTATCAATACTTACCTTGTTCAATAGGTGGGCTGGAAACAAATGAGTTGCAAGTATGCCAGAGCAGTGGCAGCGTCAAGTTCGCTTCAGGTCGATCACTCATGACTCGTGGACAACTCAGTGCAGATTGTCGCTTATAGTGTAGGTGGGTATGCCTCAGACATTCAAGCGCTGTATGAAGACAACCTTGTAGGGAAAGAATGTGGACCGTGACGCATAGATTGAGTATATATTTCTCATTTGCAAAAGCTAGGTTTAAATAACAGCAAAATGACTCGGGGAGCCTGCTCCCCTGAACATTCACTGGACTAACTGCCTTCACCTCCTCGATTTCGTTATGGAAATCGGTGCTAGTTTAGAAAGCAGTAACACCGAATGCTGTCCTTGGCCAGAGGCTAGTCCCGCTTGTCAAAGGCGCAGAATTCCCTGTGCTTCCTCAAATTCACCAGAGCACCTCAGATCTGTAGACTCCGACATGCAGACTGCTTCTGCGAGGGACGTCATACTGCACGGCCCACTGCTATCTCCCAACCGAACGTAGGTGCTCTTCATTCCGTCGTAAGTCCCCGCTCATTACCGCATTCGTCAAGTGCACAGCAATTTGGCACCACCGAAACTGCAAGGTTTCATACGCCACCGTCCCCGGACTGGACGCAGCTTGACGCAAACGGTTTGTTGGACATTACGGCATTCCACAGTACGTTAAAACCAAGAGATCTCAATAAACACAATAAAGTAGGCGTTAGGCATGTTACTTCTGATGCGCAGGTCTATCTCACTGCGTTGCCAATAATGAAGAAGAAAGCAAGCCGCAAAGCCCCGGCTCAGGCTGTTAGGATGAACTCGGAGTGCCGTGTTTCGAGTATGGCAACTTTCTAACAGTTTTGTAGCCCATTTTTAGGAGCAGTCCGAACGATCTCGTTCGCGAGCTCGGAACAGTACCATGTCCATCGTGGTGTTTTGTCCAAACATGAGAAGCTAGACGCTTGTTATGATATGCGGACAAGATATGTTAAACTTGCGGACGTGCCTGATCAAGTCGGGTGCAATATTATACACTACCTTTATTCTGGCACCCTGGAACATCACGACGAACTCGACGCCAACCTACAGGTCTACTGCATTGCACAGAAGTACAGCATCCATGACTTAGCGCTGTTTGCAAAACAGCGAGTGAATGACTCTCTTCATAACTCTTCTACAGCTAGGATCATGGAAACAATTCAAGGGGCTGCTAAGTTTTTCACCGAGGATGACGAGTGGCTGGATGGCCTCATTCGAGTTCAGTCGCGCTGCCTACTTCAGGAACAGCTTCTTCGGAGCCAGGACTGCTTTCAGGCTCTGCTCGCTATGAATGATAGGGTTTCTAGAATTCTTCTTCAAGAAATGCTAGTCCGCTGCGCTCGAACATCTGCTGAAACCCCGACTGAATCTGATATTGGCGATGAACGCTTGTTGGATCAGGATCTTGAAGCGGTTAGGACTATCGATGAAATTGAGGGCAACAAAGTGATGGAGGTCTCAGCATCGAAGCGGGGTGGTATTCAGAACGACTTGACGGTGAGCAATGAGCCCCTGGAGGAGGTCAAGAACGCAGGCATACCCTACCCGATCGATGCTGACCAACATCGTGAACCCAAGGAAACAAAGAAGGAGAGGAAGAAATCATTAAAGAGGAAGAGGGAGCAACAAAAGAGAGAAGAGCAGAAACGAAAAGAAGAAAAGATAGACAGACTCCGGCAAGCAGGGTGCTTTTGTGAGGGACATCGTATATTTGGCTGTTCCTACGGGTGGGCAGATTGTGATCAGTGTCGTTCAAAGATTGCGAACCTTGCGATTAGGAGCACTTGAATGTAATGATTAGAGTTCGTCTATACGGACGCAGCTTTCGTTCTTTAATAACGGCTCGTGTTTGGTACTTTCAGCTATACATTCAGCTTGCCATATTTCACATGTGCCTCATGCTCTCTCCATGCATCGATAAGCCAATGGTATTTGCCAAGGCCATCGACAGAGCGTCGTCCATCCCACTCAAAGAAACACCAAGTCCTGCCTAAAGGGCTCAAGATATCGATTCGGCCTCCGCCGCGACCAGCCAAAGTAGCTATACAGCGGAGGAACTGCTCCTCCTCAGTCAACACAGTACATGAATCTTGATGATTCACCATGCGAATCTCCCATGCTTCAGTTTGCATTGACCCGTTATCGTTCAGCAGAAGATAAGTTAGCATCGCGTCTCGGCTCGGATACAACAGCGTTGAATACATGTTTGAGACCGCTGTAGCATCGTCTTGTTTCGCCCATGACCAGACATTGACGATAATGTTCGAGTTGCTAAGCCGAGCCTCACATGTTTCTTCATCATATGTGTGGGGAAGGAGGGCAGCTCGGAGGTCTGCTAAGCTGTAGTCGTACTGCAGGTCACCTTTCCATTCTAAGCACACCAGTGCAAGATAGATCAATCCGTCTCCATAATCGTCTTCGTAGTAGAGAACTGGCAGGCGAGGGCCAACAAGCATCCACACGTCGGGAAGCGGTGCCTGGATGATCTTAGACCAGACAAGAGCGTGTTTTTGTCTTGCTGGACTCGTCAACGTACGATTCAATTGAACGATCGTCATGTCTCAGAGGCGCACAGTACTGCTAGAAATTTTAATCCTCAGTTTTGTGCAAAGAATGAATGATTCGCGTACTTTGAATATGTATCACTTCATATCAATGGTCCTTCGTCAGCGACCACCAAGGGGTCAGGCCAGCACTCAAGTACTCCACTGTTTGTACAAAGGTACCTGCATCCTGGCCTCTGGTACTCTGGCATCGAAACAGACTCCGCCAGCGCACCGGACCCCTGTAGCTTCCGTCGCCAACGGGCCAGGATTGTATTACTGGCCACTTCTTCTGAAGGAGATTCACTTCTGGTATATTTATATGAGTGGTCAATTAAAGAAGGCGACCAAATTTGTGACCTCGTTCGCAAATCTGTAGCTCAATATGATTGTGGTCAACTGCTTCGTAGCCATCCACTGCCGTCTTCTCTGATTTCATCATGTTTGAGGATTAGTGGACAAGCTCCCCCTGCAGGTCACACAGTTGATACAATCCCGTGGGCGAAACCAGCCATTGATAAGGTGAGCGGCCCTAAGTCAATTCATAGAAAGCGAAGGGTAATTCAACGGAAGTGGAGGGACATGTGTTAAAGGGTCCATGTTCAACAAAGAAACTTCCTTGCAATCCTAACGTCTTTTTGCCCTCTTACCGTCTGGCGTGTCAACCACCAGTTGCTACTGTGATGCTCCTAACTACCACTAGTTCTTTTCGCGCCAGAACGTATGATCCTGATCCTTTTTTTGCTCGCACGACCAGACTTGTCTCCCGCCACCTATTCTTTAGTTGTGCCTTGCCCTTTGGTCCTCAACTTGATGCGAACGGGTCTGGGTTTCCTTGGCTGCACCGTGATGCAAGACTCAGATTGAGACTTTGGTGAGGATGTCCGATGAAGAACGGGTGTCGTATCAACGACGATGTCATCCAGCGAGGAGTTGTGACTCGAATGATGCATAGAAGGATGAGAAGGGCCGTCCTCTACACCGCGCCCTTCCTTTTTGTGCAAGGACAAGCAACCGATGTCTGGGCGACCAGGCGGGTCGTCACAGGTGGTTTTGATTGCATCATCAATTAGCATCTCCTTGCTATTGTTAACGGCTAGGTAAGCCGCTGACACTTCCGGTTCGGGCGAAGGTGAGAAAGTCATGAACTCGGAGAGATCAAACTGAGGAACATCGGGTCCGGGGCTTCGAGCTGTGTTAGGTGTAGACTCCTTGCTTTCCGACGGCGATACTAATTCTGGCAGTACGGTGTAGCTCAGAATTTCGGGTGCAGTCGATACAGTTGGCGCTTGCAGGCCAAACTGTGTCGACTGCAGCCTATCGTCATAAGTGAACGAGGGTTGGCTGGAGGAAGCTTCGATATCTTCAACAGCTTCGTCTTCTGACTGGGCGTTATCGTGACAACCAAGAATGGGAGACATGAAGTCTTGAAGAACTGGTGTAGAGGAGATCTTTGAAGTATGCCGTTGCATGATCTCAGTTGTCTGGTCGATGAATTGAGGCTCTGCGTCGGTGATCCCTAAAGCAGGTGTGTCGACGCTCAACTGCATCCTCTTCCTTGGAGACGTCACATCCTCGTCCTCCTTTGGCACATCCAGTATGCTTGATTCCACGATGAATTCTAGGCAATGGACATCCAAAAGGTGAAATTCGAGTTGTTTGGCAGATGCCAACTCCATAACACACCGTTTCTGTGGATGAGGACACGGTGCAGGCTTGCCGTCTTCGACATTTTGGACATAGGCTTGGAAGTGTCTGTAGACATGGTCCCTCCACGAATATCGGTCGAGGAATTGGCGGAGTCGTACTTCTGGCGCCAGTGAAGGCTCCGCCATACAGAGGACGCAGTAGCCAGCGGTGGCCAGAACCCCGCCGTAAGTGAACGGGTCGCAATAGGTTGGCAGTGTCTCCGGTGAATCAAGATGCGAGCGACAATGATCACTCCATTAGCGTTCACCAATGACCCACTCGTTGCACAGGAAGCAGAGCTCAGCAAAGCCACTGCATGAGTTTTTGAAACAGCTGTAAACATGTTTCCAATCATAAGTGGCCTTCAGGTCATTGGTGGCGCACGAAGATTCGGGTAGCTTCCGCCGGCGGTTTGACTTGCCACATTGGCATAGGTCTAGTTCCAGTCCTGGGCGGAACTTCACTTCGGTGTCTGTTTCGCACAGAGCAATCATGTCGCGGAGCGCCTGAAGACCAGTCGAGCTTCGCAAGGTATCAGTTTCGAAGAGATTCTCTGCGAGCCGATCCCGCTCTGGCATAAGGAATCTGACGCGACTGAATATGCTTCGGTGATAGCATGGAAGGTCCTTCTCTCCAGGGACTGTGATAGGCCGATATGGCTGAGTCTTCTACCATTCCCAGAGTTCTTAATCTGCCAGCTTTCGCTTCTCTGCATAAAGCTTCTTGCGGCGGGAGGTCGACTTCGTATTTTCTTGCCCTCGCAGGCTCATCAGCTCTTCTTCAATGGCCACGAACTTAGGGCTGGTGCGCAATGCTTCTTTTTTCTCTGCTGGGAGAGACTGCGCTAGATGCGGGTTTCGAGCGACTGTCAAGCCATGGAAAAGATCATTGACGATGCTGCGCACTTCTGTGCCAAAGTAGCTACCTTGACCGTCCGTACCGCTATTGTTGGGCATATAGTGGTTGTTATAAGTGTTTGCATCTCTCTGGCCCGCATGCTTCATCCTCTGAGCCATAGAGTAGAGCTGGTCTAGGGAATCGTTAATAATTCTTTAGGTCAAAGACAAGCGAGGATAAGGGTGATATACATACTAATCCAATACAGGCCCTCAGCTCTAAAGTCGTGAACAGTTGGTGGGCGGGCATATCCGGCACGAAAGCCAAGAGCACGAAGCCTCTTGCTAAGCGCCATAGCTGTTTCTATGCTTCCATGGGTACGTCTCGAGGACATGCTCTTGAAGAAAGGTTCTTCGAGATTGCTAGCTTTCCACTCCAAGTGTATCATCTCACCCTCGGGCGGCTCGAGGGCGAGAAGATCTTCGAGGGTATCACAACTCCTGAACGCTTTTGCTGCGATAAGGATAGCCAGTGTAGGCAGCATTGCATTACAAATGAGAGGCATGGGTCCTAAGCCTTCATATAGTGAGTGCTCGGGTCTGCAACCACTGTAATTAGAACATGAACTTGGACTGCATCGACGGAATTCTCATACCTTTTATCTGGGGTGTATGTCATGCCCTTCGCATCTCGCATGAGTTGAATAGCAAACTCAGCTCTGCCGTGTTCATTGCGGAAGACCCCGAATTTCACATCCTATTTTCGGTGGCGAGTCAGTTGAGCCTTGATCATCACAGCTGGTCATATGGCAACTCACCTTGTAATACAGTCCGCGACCAGAACCAGCACAGCACGACGACTCAATGTACTCACCGATGCGAGAGGAGGAACAAACAATGGCCATGAAGCTCGCCCAGTCGTAGACTCTTGTCGCTGGCCTTTCGTATTCGACCCAGTCGTTTCCCCACTGTTGCATCTAGCAGATGGATGTGATCATGTGTGCGAGAAGCTCTTGATATTCTTCCTATCTAATGAGGGTCTTTGGGTCAGTCTTATAGACGAAGAGACTGATGATGACCTCGGATGACCTCGG